>CAVLJG010000004.1:87491571-87643906 GCA_963669975.1 Acanthoscelides obtectus
TCACCTATAATTAAATATGCCATTCAAATATTCTATTTTAGTATGGTTTAAAAGAAATACATTACCCATCACCCAGGTCTACCCATCATATAAATTATATCAGAGTGGCATTCCATAGATCATGAAAAAAGATGTGCTAAAGTGTTCAAACACCAATTCCAATGCATAAAAAATGGTGATGCAATATTTCAATACTTGGTCATATTTGGAAAATAAAATGTCAAAATGTTGTTAGAATGTAAGGATAAAGAATGTAGCTTTAAATGCCATCCAGTAACAATTTTCACTATTAAATATTTATTGTAAGTATAGTTTATTCACTGAAACAAAGCAGTTACGTCATATTTAGTAAATTTGAGTGCCAACCTTAATGCAAAATAGATTGGTATGTATAGTTCGAATTTCCCAGGTACATTTATGTTGATAACAGTTTTCTGAGTTGTGAATTTGTCCCACAGCTTGTCAGGTAATTATGCCAATGGCTGTTGTTTATTTCCCTTCTTTTTGCCTCAATATTTGCATTGTTATTTTATAAAAAGTTTTTTTCAAAACCTTGAGGTATACTTTTAAGCATTTTGCTAAAATGCAGTAACCTCTGGTTCGACAAGCAAAAAAATTTGTCATTTCTTTGATGAAATATTTTGAGACTGAAAGAGATCATGGAGCTCCATCGAGATATTAGGTAGTAAATGGAATTTATACTAGCTCTAGTGTTTACAAAACATACACACTGTAATGTTAGCTGCAGTAATCAATGCAGTTGAATGTGTGGAAACCATTCTGAATCTTCAAATTATTACCTGGATATTGCTGTTCTGCATACTTTCTGAACTGATTGTATGTCTGCTCATTTAAAGCTTGCTGGATCTGTCGTTTTATAGCTTCTTGTTTATATAATTGTTCTTGCAAATACTTCTCTTCCTCCTCTTTCTTTAGTTTCTCCTGAGCTTCTATCAACTTTCTTGATTCTTCATCTTTGCTGGAAGCACATTTTAATAGTTGGAGTGATTGTTGATATATAATGAATTTTAAGGTTTCAGTACATAGTAAAGGAAAATATCCACTATGACAAAACAAGAAGTGAACTGATAGAAATGTACAAAATGTGTTAAGAGATAAAATAGCACAAGCGCACTATGATTTTCAGGACTCTTGAAGACAATATTAAATAAGAAAAGGTTGCACAACTGTGATTATAATGCATTATCATCCTCATCCTGGATACCCCTGTAAACTTTTTTCTGGCCTGCCTCAGAGTTTTGCTGTTCAATATCATGTTCATTTTTACTTGGAAATATTCTTATTCCTAGGCAATAAAAACTTACTCTGGATGAAGCATAATTTATCTCAACTTCAAATCGTAACGCAAGACCACTAAGGCTGAACCCCCAAAAGCCCATACCAGGTAGGTTTTCTCCTTTCAGCAGAGTTTGAAGAAATTAGTTAGCATATTGGACCATTTGCATTATTTTCTAAGTGTATGCATGAGAGAATGTCTTTTAGAAATAAGTTTTGTATGCCCTCTTTTTATTCTCATTTAATGCTTTCTATTAAGTATGAGTATGCATTATTAATGGTACTTACATTCTTCTTTCCTGCTCTTTCTTCTCTCTCCTATGTGCTTCAATGTACGTAAAAAACAAGTGACACCTTCTACTAAGTAGCTCAACAAACCCTCTTCGAGCCTGATCAGCAGAAAGTTGTCCCAACTTTTGCCATGCTATTCGTCTATCTCTACCAACAACATCTAGAGTGCCTAAAGCTGGAAGTTTGTGAATTGCTTCTGCATATGGACCGTGCAGAACTTGCTGTGAAAATGCTACTAATTGTAATTTATCCTCGTAGCTAAAGTGGAAAGCTTTGCCTTCTTTTTCTGGAAAGAATTGTTTGAATTAACTTGTGTGCATTTTTACATAAAAGCATACCCTTGTAAAAATTGAAGGCCAGTTTGTAAACTTCCTGAAGAGGAAGACCATATTCAATACCGCCTGTATCTGCTTCTCCAATTGTCGTTGATTTACTCAAGGTACCATCGACTACTTGTTCTGCAGCCATTCTCGATGTTTTCGAGGTTATTCACTTAACTATGACCCTGGAAAATATAAATCAATATAATTAAGATCTTACTTTCAATATTGATCGATTCATTAGCACAACTTATTTAACTAATAAGTGAATAAATTTTTTTTAAGAGTTACAAATAAAAATAAATGCACATACACAAAATTTTCCAGGAAACATAAAATTGAGAAACTAGAACTGTCAAGCCGACAGATGCAACATTAGTTCTGTGATTGATTGCCTCAAGGGCAAGTTGTAGAATTGGACTGCTGGTTACCGAATAATGCGGGTCCCACACGATGCTTCCAGCATTCGACAAACCCACAATTGGCGAGTGTCTCCCACACGATGGGATGAACTTTTTAGTCTCGGACGTTCGACGCATGGTGGTGCCAACGTCTATTATCGGTGTCAGTATCGCGCCTGAACCTTTGCAATTGAAAGAAAAATTAAACAAAATAAACAATGAAACATTTTTTTCGATCGCCGAAAAATAATTTCAGATCTGTCTTCAGCGACCAAAACTTAAGTCTGTCAGAAGCGTCAAAAATATCAGAAAACGAAGTTTGACCGTTTTTTGTTTGTTTTTCGACGATAGCTCCACCGCCACTGTACCGATTTTCAAAAACTGCAGAGCTTTTTTGTCATTTTCATAGTAGTAACCTAGGGTCAAAGTTCCATCAAAATCGTGTTAGTACTTTCAGAGTTATCATTTATTTCATCTTTTTCGTTAGTTATGAAATGGAAGTCAATATATTTCTCAACTAGTCTTACATCGCAACAGGACATTATAATGAAACAACTGTAAGCACTGGATAATTTATAATTTACTAAAATACATATCCTTAGGCCAGTCATAACTCACCTGCTAAACAAAATATCAGAAATATGAAAAAAGTGTTCTTATGGCAGCTTATGCTTTGTATGTATACTAATTTAATCCATTATCCTCAAAAGTTAGTTACGCGCAAATTTACCGTCAAGAGCCCGAACGTTCCATGTGGCGAACGTTGGACACATGTAATCCGTCAGCAGTCTCCCTCACGATGCGGCGAATGTCCATGTGTCCAACGTTGTAAGGCATTCGCCACATCGTGTGGGAGCGATTTAATGCCAGGAAAATAGCACGGAGTATTTAAATGTCGGCCAATCGCATTTTGGAATCATGCTGTTTTTCTCCTTAAAAAAATACGTAAAATATGGTAAAAAAACTATATTTCTCTGTTTTTTGGGATCTGGGACGTGTTTTCAAAATTGCAATACCGCTCTCAATACTTGACAGGTAGTATCTCGCAGTATCTCAGTGTAGACCACTTTTTTGAAAGATCGCTCTTGTCATCTACCTTTTCCGCCTTCTGTCATCCAAAAACATGTTCAATGGTCATAAAAATGGTTGTAACAAGAAATTTAATAGGGATATTAAGTACTAAACATATAATTTTCTTCGCAAATCCTCAAACTAGTAAGCTTACAGCAAGACTTTTACATCGATGTTACCATTGCAACCACGCATCTTTTACGTCGCGGAACGTAACCAAATCATTATTCCAAAGTGAGTAGAATGAAGAATATATGTAGTCATTTCATTTCATCTTTCCACTTTTGCAGATAATACTCATGCTGTAGTAACGGCAAGTAGGACTTTTCATCTAACTTCTCAACTTAGTGCTAGAAAGAACTATTACGAAATTTTGGGTGTGGGGAAGAATGCTTCCAATTCAGAAATCAAAAAGGCATACTATAAGTTAGCTAAACAGTACCATCCTGATGTGAATAAAGATCCTGAATCGTCCAAAAAGTTTCAAGAAGTTTCTGAAGCATATGAAGTAAGTAACTATACACCTTTAAGCCAGGTATACACAAATCAACCATGTAAATGAACATGAATAATCTCTACTATCAGCATTATTACAAGCCGGCTTATCATAATGTAATTTCCAATGTAGCATTAGACAGAGATAATTCTCTAGCTTAGCTACACCAGTCATTTTCAATGAAAAAATTAATACCCTAGTTTTTGGGTGTAGTTGATAGAATTGGGACTGAAAATGAGCACAAATGTGAAAGTGTTGATGGATAATTTCAGTATCTAAATTTGTATGTATGACTTCAAACTATGCAGCCCTACATAATATTGAATGCACTAGCTACTTGACGGCAAACAAATTGTACAGTAAAAGGAGAGCTGCTATGCATTGGGGTATGTATAAGATCCATTCCATTCTAAAAATGTCATGATTAAGAAGGTGATTATACCTTTTAAAACCTAGATAATGTCAACAATATTCTGGAACTAACCTATTTGCAGGCATTTTTAATCTCATTTAGAACCCAGACCTAGTGTCTGTTTAAGTGGAGAATCAAATAAGCCTGGTGTAGCTAAGTTAGAGATATTTAATAGGTTTTTGGATATCTTACTTTTGTATCATATCAAAATTGTGTATTGCTCTTAAATCAGATTTAATAAAAGTATTTAGATAGATGTTACAGTGAAAGTTCTTGAGATTGCTGGGATAGTACACATATCAACCTGAAGTTCATTTACCATCTTTCACAAAATGTTGAGTATGGAAAAAAAGTCTTTTCCAAATGGGTGCCGAGTTTTCTCACAATGGAACAAAAGCAACAAGTTGACAACTCAGAGAGCTATTTGTCACTGTTCACCCGCAATAAACAGGATTTCTTGCATCGGTATGTGACAGTAGACAAAAAATGGATCCACCATTTTACTCCGGAATCAAATCGGTAGTCAGCTGAGTGGCGTGCAGCTGTTGAAAGCCGTACGAAGCGTCCAAAAACGCAGCAGTCAGCTGGCAAAGTCGTGGCGTTATTTTTTTGGGACGCACAGGGTATAATTTACATAGACTACCTTGAAAAAGGAAAAAGTATGAATAGCAATTATTACATTAAGTTACTGATGCGTTTAAAGGACGAAATCGCACACAACGACCTCACATGAAGAAGAAAAAAATCATCTTTCATCAGGACAACACACCATGTCACAAGTCAATGAAAACAATGGCCAAATTGAACGAGTATGGCTTCAGTCTGCTTGCTCTAACGAGGAAGTTATTGCTGCAGCAGAAGCTTATTTTGACACCAAGGACAAATCTTTCTTCAAGCATGGTATTGAGAAGTTATAAAAACGTTGGAATGATTGCATTGCACTTGATAGCGATTACGTTGATGAATAAAAATGAATTTTGTGTTATCACTTCTCTTGCTATGAATGAGAAGTAAATGGCATATTGTGTGATCAATACTAAAATACTATTAACCTAGTTTTGCTGTGATTCATGATAAAGATTAATTGAAAATCAATCCCTTTACAATTTAGAGAAAGAGCAAAATATTGAGGAAAGAATACAAATAGACCTAATTTATTTAATCTACATACTTTAATATATTCATTTTTTATATAATCCATAGCTCAAGATTTAAGGTTTCAGCCTATGCCACTATTTCATCAAAATTGTATACACTTAATATTATGTATACACATACTGTGTCATATCATGTCAGTTTGTAAAGCTCTGATGGATCAAGAGCCCTGACATCGTCATCTTTTTAAATGTAGTAAATATAAATAGCTCCAAATTTTAAAAAAAAAATTCTTATCAATTCAGCATATCTATTCCTTTTTCAATATGTCTTATCAAAAATGATCATCACCTCTTTATTATAGTTTAACCTTCCCAAGTGTTGTCCTAATAATATCAAAAAGAATATATTTCTTAACCATCAAATTACGAATAAACAATTTAATTATACTGAATTATTTTTTCTAGATATTAGCTGATGAAACAAAACGTAAGCAATATGACACCTGGGGCTCGACAGCTGAACAAATGGGTGGTATGGGTGGGGCAACAGGTGGTGCTGGTGCAGGAGCATCTGGGCCCCAAGGTTTTAGTCAACATTGGCAATATCAGTCTACCATTGACCCAGAAGAACTGTTCAGAAAAATTTTTGGAGATGCTGGATTTGGCAAAGGGTCATCACCATTTGAAGATTTTGCTGATTCAAGATATGGATTTGGACAGGCTCAAGAAGTGAGTATACGCTGAATTTGATAAAATATTTGAACAGGTTCTGTGTGTTTTTGCTGTTTCAAGATTTCACACTAGAAGACACCTTCAAATATAGTAAAAACAAGAAAATACATCTAAAGTTTAGCATCTTGTATTTTTTCTTCTTACCTAGTATTAATTAACTTTATAAGATGATGCCCAGCCCAACCATAAAACCAAATTGAATGTTGACATAGTTTAAATAAGATATAAAATCACATTCCATTTCCCTTTGAAAGATAATTGTTTATTCTTAAATATCACTTCAATTCTCCAAGGAAAGATTAACTTCCCTCATAATGATTCTTAAGATTATGAATATCTCAGAATTTCTCAACAATAGAAAAGGAAATCCCATAACCTGTAAGCATTTCTAGTTAGTGGCACCATGGTACATCAATATGCCCATTTTTGCTCAAGTGCGACTTCAATTGTGTTGGTAGAATGTGTTAAACAATGCTAGTAGCAAGTGATTTTGGATTTGTTTATTGTTTCATTGAATAATTTAGTAACTATTTTGTACATGGGGATATATTTCTAGTTAATATCTTCACCTAAGTAAAGATTAGACAGACTTACTATAATATCTTCTCAGATTTTTTAGTACCAGTTCAAGCCTCAACAATTCTTAAGGGGTAACCGCATTGTAACAGTCCATCAAGTAATTTTTAGTTGAAGAGGAGGTAATAAAATATTAATATTGGAGGAAGTTATGAAACATATAATTAACACAAAAAAATGGTGTCAAGTAACTTAACTCTGTACTTCCTAAGCTACACTGTCAACAATTTGTAAGCAAATTAGCCTTTCTTAAAAAAAGTTAGCTACAAACATGTATAAGAAAATATTAAATGACCTATCTCCTCCTCCTGAGAGGAATTCCTGCACATGCTGGTTGTCATGACTAATCCCGCGTGAATGACGGTGTTAGCCTTCACCATGCACAGTGTTTATATAGCGACAGCACACAGCAGTATGGAATCGATTGCCGACTGTTGGACATATTTAGTTTTAACGGTAAATGTACGGGGACATGTATGATGAGTGAAATATGCCTAATATTTGAGTAGAATGACTGGGGCTGGAGGTATATAAATATACCAACATCATAAAATTGAGAATTTCGAAAACTACAAGGCTTTCGCGTCCTCGACATAGTAGTTACATGGTGTAAAAATTTCACCGAAATCCGAGCGGTACTTTTCAAGTTATAAGATTTTGCGAACAGGCAGACAATACTTTCCCGCCAGTAGGCATGGAAAGTGAAAATTAAGATAAAAAAATATTCAAAAATGGCGGCATCACAGCGTTTTTTGCGAAACGCATCGAATTTGAGGCGCTCTGCGGCATGCGCATTTGGATCTAGAAAAAACAAAATATTGTACATGTTTAAAGCTAAAGAAACCACAGTGGATTTTAAATTTTTTTTTTTAGGTTAGTGAGTATTAGAATAAAAACGTTAAATTTTCGATGAAAAAAAGAAATCATTAACAAATAACGATTAAATTAACTCATCGAAAATCTCCTACGTTTTCTCTTGAAAATTTTGTTTTAAAGATTTTGTGAAAAAATCGAATAAAAACAGCAATCGTTTGAGTTATGCTGGTACTATCTTGACAAATAGAGTTTCGAGAAAAACGCTGCAGTGTCGCTGTTTTCAGAATACTTTTTATGCTAATTTTCTTTTTTGTTACTTGAATACATATATGCCTATAGGTTATTATAACATTAAAATTTCTTCCACAACAAAAATTACAAAAACACACTTTTTCTTTAGGCCATTACAGTCGTGTTACGCTTAATTTGCTATTGTCCTGATCAATTAATAATGGTGAAATCAAAATAGGAGAATTCTGTGAAGAATGAATCTGAGTCTTGTGAAGAAGAATTTAGGAATTTTGATCATCATTTCCAACGTTTTGAAGATACATTTGGAAATTTTGGAGATGACAGTGAAAATTGATTCACTGGAAGTCGTAAAGTTGTAGGACCATTTTATATTGTTTTTTCAATAAAGATATTTCATTATATTTATCATTTGTTAATTTTGAGAAAGTCTAGGATGTTGAACTGAATGGTTATTTATAGTTTATAGAGTATGTAACAATTCTCTATTTATTTTAATCCTATTGACAAAATATTAATAATTATTAATAATAGCAGGAGTTTGAAAATCCGCCCTTCAACAATATGAACAGCCTGAAGTCTGTTGATTGGATTCTAATGCATCACTACTTAAAAACCAATTGGGATTGGCCACACTGACACCAAAATCAAAACCTAATGTAGTACAAAAACCTGTTTAATCTCTTTATATATATTCAACATGTTATGACCCACAGAGTACAAATAAAACATTAATCATGTAGATGATTTTTATTTTATGCATATCCTAAAATTAAAACATCAAAAACTGATAACTTGTGCTTACATAACATATAAGAAGAAAATCCTGCAAGTGGAAGTAAAACTTGTGAACTGCATTTATAATTCCATTGCTGGCATGTCATCTATCCTTCAAATCCAAGAAAAAAGTATATCAAAACAACATACTTATTTCCTATTTTTATCTTTGTGTGTACAAAATGTTTGGAGGATATTGGCATAGGTTGTTGTTTGGCAAATTGTGGTTACAAAGTCTGAATGCATCTTTTTGTAAACAATCTCATAAACATTACAGTGGAATTTTGGATCATTATGCTATTATACCACTACCCAAAAGTATTACTTTCAGATAGTGACAATGTACACTCAAATGCTTTGATTTATAATGACTACAAGCCAATTAAATAGTAGAGATCGCAACTTTTTGCATCTTAGTATATTTGGATGATGTGAATATTGAGATTTTTTTACCTTTTCTCATAGGGAATTATCTTTGTTGTAGATCGTTTTGAAAATATCTTTCAGCCAAGCAGCTAGAGGTACAAACAAAGATGTAAATATTAACGTTGTTGATTCGTGTCCAAAATGTAGGGGTGCAAGATGTGAACCAGGAACCAAAGCAACCAAGTGCCAATTTTGCAATGGAACAGGTAATTTTCAAAAAATATAATTGATTTCTATATTCAGTGACACTGTCAGCGGACAGTTTCTTGACAGTAATTAGTTGATAGGAGCCGCTTTCCAGTGCTTTTTAATTGAGAGTTGTATGCACCGAGAGTGTGATGTTACAAAACTGCTCTAGCAAATATGCATGGGAATGCAATGATAAAAGCCTGCCATCTTTTGATGCTTTGCTTTGAAATTTACTGTTCGGGATCATACTGCCAGAAAATCTTTATTCTTTTGTGTTGTTGATTTGAACTCCAAACTATTGAATTCTCACGGGTCTAGCTTTCAGATGACGAAGATGGAGTTTGTCACACTAAGCACTAGCAATGAAAATGTGAAACACATTTTATGAATGATGGCGCAACACGTCAGAGGTCTACATTTTTATTGAAAAGCTTCTGTGTAAATGAATCGATTTCATATTTTAGTAAAATTATTTTCAAAGTGTCTAGTTACAGATGAAGCCAACTACAAGCTGCTACGAACTTGCCTTCTTGCGCTCTCTTGTGAATTTAATTGTTCAGGAACATTTCAAACATACGTTGTGACTCTGGGTTATACATTATCAGTTTCTTACCATACTCCATTGTCTGTTTGTGGTTTAATGTGAGTTTGATGCAAAAAAAAATACGGTGAAAAATCATAATTTAACAATTTTGACACATTGTTTGTCCCGTTATCCCTACGATTTCGGAGCGTATAACGCCGATTAAACAGCTAGTGGATGAGGGGGCAGGGGATTTCAAAAATGGGTAGCTCAGGTGCATGACACTCTAGAGTAGTGGAATGGTATTGCCAGATAATGGACATTGAAAAGCGGCTAAGAAGGAACACCAGAAAAAGCCACTTTCGTCTCGGTAGCGGTTCGCTGCCTCGTGTCGCTGTCCCTGAATCGAAGCGGAATGGCACCTTTATAGTCTTGTTTTTCAGGAATGGAGAGCATAACCACGGGTCCATTCGTTATGCGATCTACCTGTCGATATTGTCAAGGCACACGAATGTACATTAAGCACAAATGTACAGAATGTGAAGGAAAGGGTTCCACAGTACAAAGGAAGAAGGTTACCATACCTGTTCCTGCAGGTATGTTTGAGTATTGACATAAAAAAACAAACTTACGCAAGCTTGTGTTTTGCAGGTATTGAGGATGGACAAACAGTGAGAATGTCTGTAGGAAATAAAGAGTTGTTTGTAACGTTCCGAGTAGAAAAATCAGATTATTTCAAAAGAGATGGTGCGGATGTTCACACAGAAGCTGACATTTCTGTGTCACAAGCCATCCTAGGTGGTACCATAAGGATACAGGGCTTGTATGAAGATCATACCCTCCAGGTTAGTTCAGTATCATCTTCGAAATTAAATGGAATATTATTACAGTAAAGATATGAGAAGACTTGTGACAGATTTAGAGTTTAGACGATTTTTTTCCACGTTGTGTGAAAGAGACGCTGATGTGGGTGGGCAGTTAATAAGAAAGTTATTGCTGGGAGAAAAAATCTCTGTTCCTGCTCAGTCTCTGGTATTTTAATAAAACAGAAATATATTGGGTAATAAGTACTAACTCAAGGAATTGTGGATTGTGACACATGGAAATATGCTCCAGAAGTTATATTAAATGATACAGGGGTATAAAAACGAAGTGCTATCAAAGTGGATTTATACTGGAGACAGACTGGTTCGGATTATCTAGCGATTCCATAAGGCTACTAATTTTTTGAAAACGGTTTTAACTCGATCTTTTAATCCCATTCTTTGAACAAATTTTGTTTGTTTGCTTGTAGAATATTTATTTAGCATTAATGCTACATTGTCAATATGTTATAATTATTCTTTTACACATTTTTTTTATCAATTTTCTGTAATTCCACATTCTTGTTTATTAAAGTTACATGTTATTATTCATAGTTATTTTTTAATTTGATGTTAAACATTTTTAATTCGAACACTGTTTAATATTGTTAAATTTAGTAAATTCAGATATTCTTCTTTGAAATACAGATTTGCTAGTTATGCTAGCTCTCTAAATGTGGTGGTAATAAATGAATTTTTAATTTGAATATGAACATAGCATACATACCGAGATTATGGTAAACTCTATAGAAGTAATTTATCTTAATAATCTAAATCTAAATAATGTGTTCATAATGCTCTTGAAACAGTAGTTTACTATCCACATACGAGCCCCTTCCCACTTCAGTTGGCTCACTTCAAGATTTGTACCAAAATATGCCTTTATAAACTAAACATGACGAAACTATTTACTTCTAAAACAATTTATTTTCTCAAAAACATTTTAGATACACTCTAGTCGTAAAAAATACATATTTGAAATCACTTAGACCTATAACTAATAGAACATCTGAACAAATAAACAATGTGCGAATAAACGCGCGAAGTTAACAAATCAACAATTGAAAGATTACCATTGGGTAACATCACCTTTATTTTTTATTACGGCTGAAATTTTTTGGGGCATAGTGTTAACCAAGTTTTGGCAAAAATTTGGTGTCAAACAATCCCATATTTCTTGAAGCTTTTGTCTCAGTTCGGTGATTGTACGAGCACTATGTTGTCGTAGAACCTTTTTCATCTCATGCCACAAAGTTTCAATAGGTGACAGATCTGGACTGCTAGAAACCCATTTCAAAATTGGTACATTATTTTCTTCCATCCATTTTATAGCCTTTTTTGAGGTATGGCACGCTGCACCATCTTGCTGAAACACAAAATCTTGGCCAGATGTCATTCTTCCATCACTGGTAAAAGCGATTCTTCTAAAATTGCCAAATATTTGTTTGTATCCACATTTCCATCAGTAAAATAAAGTTTTCCTACTCCTTTTGATGACATACTGCCCCAGACCATAATGAATGCTGGAAATTTCACTTTTCTCTTCAGACAGTCAACATGGAATGCTTCATTTTTTTTGCGAATAACTCTACTGCGACTGTCACTAACACAAACTTCGAATCGGGCCTCATCACTCCATTGTATTGCACACCATTGTTGAGGTGTCCATTGTCTATGTTCTTTAGCCCATCTAAGCCGATTTTTCTTTTGCAGTGGAGTTAATAGTGGCTTTTCTTTGGCCTATAAACAAGTTGTGCAACTTTAGTGCTTTTAATTCACTTTTTTTGTAAGAAAACTTACCTTGCAAGTGCTAAATCCCAGTTTGTGGGCCTCTCTATGCGTTGTGGACCTCGAAATTATCCTTCCAACAGCGTCACTCCACAGAGCACTTAATTGTAAATAATTGGCACGCCTGCTTTTCACGATTATTCTTAATGCTCTTCGGTCGGCATTTGTGATATTACTTTTTTTCACATATCGTGGCTTAATATTAACTGAACCAGGTACGTTATATATTCTAACATTATTTCTCACACTGTAACGCGATAAGTCTAACAAAGTTGCAATTTCTGAGTTTGATTTCCCAGAATTAAAAAATTTAATTATCAGTAACTGAATTTTCTCACTAATAACCTTTCCTCTACCCATTTTGAAAACCTTAACTACCCAAAACTATTTTAAACGTATTCTGACAGCTGTGATTGATAAAAACAATTGTCATGGCTTTTATTTTTCACAGCCACCGATGCGTTATAGACTTATTTTGCATTGAAATGAAAATAGGTTTGATTTGCTGTAATTGCAACATGTGTTATTTTTATGCTGCAAATTTGATTAGGGAGTGATAAAGTTGGTGTTTTCTTGAAGTTGAGTCATTAATTTTCAGATAATGATTGTAGAAGGAAGATAAACCAAAATATGTGTGTAAAAATAAAAAAAAATTAAAAAAAAAATGTTACCTTGTTTTATAAAGTATCCTCCCGACAAGTATTTCAGTGCGGACCTGTGCGCCCAAAAGCATGTCACAAAAACTGTTCGAAATGATTTCCGTTTTGCTCGACGCACAGCTGGGCGCGTCTTAGCCATGTCTCTTTACAAGCACGCAATAAAATCACTGGTTGATTTCTGATCACTGTACTCATTTCCTCAATTCGAGCACGTAATTCTTCGCGTGTATTAACCGGTGTTTTATACACTAGAGTTTTTAGCCAACCCCACAAACAAAAGTCTAAAGGATTTAAGTCCGGAGACCTTGGCGGCCAAGGTACAAAACCGCCACGGCCGATCCAACGATTATTAAATTGTCTATTTAAAAATTCACGCACATTTCTTGCATAATGGGGTGGTGCCCCATCTTGTAAAAACCACATGTTTTGTCTAATATTTAAAGGCACATCTTTCAGTAAACCAGGCAAATTGTGTTGCAAGAAATCAAAATAATTTTCACCAGTTAAGCGATTTGGTAATTCAAAAGGCCCCACTAAAATTCCATTAACAATTCCCGCCCACAGGTTGATTGGTTCAAATCGCTGTTGAAAATTGGTTTCCCTTATTTTATGGGGATTTTCAATAGCCCAAACGTGAGAATTACGTGAATTAATAATTCCGTTTCTAGTAAAGAGGGCTTCATCACTCACTAAAATTTGATTTAAAAAATTGTCATCATTTTGATGTTTATTTAAAAGCCAATTGCAAAAGTCAACCCTTTGTTCATGATCTTCCGGTTGTAAGGCCTGCACTTTTTGTATGTGAAACGGATAGAACTGATTTTCACGTAGAGTTTTCCAAGTTTTATACTGACTAATCGCCAATTGAGTTGAAATTTGTCGGGTGCTTACTGTTGGATCATCACTTACTAATTCTAAAATTTGTTCTTCTAGTTCTATTTGATCGTGTGGTCTTGGATGATCTCCTCTGTGAGGTTTTAAGTCACCTGATTCACGAGCTCTTTGCACTACATTAACAAAGGCACGAGGGGTTGGTTGCACTCGATTGGGAAACCGATCCGCATAGATCCGTGATGCCGCGGCAGCATTTTGTAAAGACTAAATAAGAACCATGTCCACAAGTTCAGCATTTTCGTAAACATGTGCCATTTTTGATTTGAGCCTCGCAACAGACACGATTATTCACTTACGCGTTACCGACTACCGACTGATACTGACTGTATACAACTGAAGAAAATAATTGTAAAAAGATCGTTCCAAATTCTTTCGCTTTTTTGTTTCCGATGCGATGAACGGATAAGGCGGATTATATCTGTTGTTGCCAAACACGAGAACATAATATCATTATTGAGACAGGGCGGTACTCAAACTTCCAAAGGGCTATAACTTTGTTACTTTAATTTTACCAGAAAAATGGTAAAGGAAAAAAACATTTCTTTTGATCAGATCTACTCACTGTTAAAATAAATGACTCAACTTCGAAGTCACCCTGTATATTATCAAAGTATTCATTGTTAATATTTTAAACCGATAACACCCTGCTACATTTTTATTATTTGTGTTTGATAAGAAAAAAACTAAGATTTCAATAGTTGGGCCAACTGAAGTGGGAAGGGGCTCGTATTTACCCAGATATTTGAATGATTCGACTACTTTAATTTTTTCACCATTAATCTTGAGCTTAATTTTATTGTCACCTAAATGATTTCGGGGTCGCAGGACCTGTATTTTTTTGTAAAGCTGATTCTTTTGTGAATATTTTTTTTGTATCGAAGCAGTTGCGTAGGCAGAACCCTAAATATCAGGGCACCGCGGTTGCCATGAGGAGCTTAAATAATCATTGTTAATCCGATTTTTGAACTGTCGCTATTGATGTATTTGTGCCAAATCAAGTACTCGGTGATCTGGATTCCGACCAGCCGAAATGAACGGCTCTTTGACTTTTTATTTTATTTTATGCAGCATCGATATCTATCATTCCATTTTATCCATATTCAAATTACAAAGATATAAAAAGGGAATTCACATTTGACAATGGTCACATGGTGATTATACAAATATAACCCAACTCGTCAACCCGTAAATTTCTTATGTGCTTGAAATGGGGTTTATGATTTAACGGGAGTTTTATTTCCGATATCCCATAACCAAAACAGAATTCGGTTCTGTCTACCTGGCGTTGACGGGTCCGTCAGAATTATGTGTCCTGTGCCGATATGGGGAATTTTGAGATATTACTAGATAATCAGCTGTCATTCTGCCGTGATTGATACTTATTAAATAGGGTATATGTTCTGTTGGAATCAAATCATTGTTTTTTGACATTATTTTGTCATTAATAGAGTTTCCTATGGGTCCCGTTGGTGTTACCCTACCTAACTCGCCTAGATAAAAAGTTACATATCACACAAATGTACAGGGTTCCTGAACATGTGGAACAATCGAAGGGGTGGTTTTTTCAACTGTCATAATATTTGGTCTTGTGAATATTGAAAAGCCACTTTGTTTTGTATACAGAGTGATAAAAAAAGGTAAACCCCTACGTATGTTTATTAGAATTCAAGAATTTTTTACATATCGATTGGTGATAGAGAAGCATTCAGCTTTCGTACATTTACAGTGTCACTTAACTGTTAAATTTCGTGTAGCTTATTGAAAAGCCTTTTTGTGAAGTTTTGGTATGGGGTGCTATTGCTTATGGTAGCAGATCACCACTAATTTTCATCAGAGGCAATATGACAGCCCGACGCTATATTCAGGAAGTAGTGGAGCCTCATGTTATTCCATACCTAAACACTATCCATAACCTGATTTTCAACAAGACAGTGCCAGAGCGCATGTTGCCAGAACATCGTTAGCCTTCATGGATCAACATCGCATCAACCGTTTACCGTGGCCACTACTATCGCCTGACCTATCTCCAATTGAACATGTCTGGGACATGACAGGTTGCAGGCTCCTGAATTTGCAACACCCTACACAGATCTTTAGCAGCTCTTACTCACGAAGTTGCAGTAGCCTGGAATGAGATACCCCAACAGGATATCGACCACCTTATCAGCACGATGCCCAGGAGTGTCAATGAGTGCATAAGAAATCGTGGATCCTCAACACATTATTGTACCAGCTTCTGCAGTCAATTGACGAATCCAGCTGAAAATATAATCATTTTACTAGTAATAAATCAAATAAACATACGTTGGTGTTTACCTTTTTTGGCCACTCATTATATACGAGTATACAAAAGGTAAACAAATTGTCAGTATTAACGTTTTGTTCAAGCATGGATAGATAAAATATTCATAATAGTCCATGTAGTTTACTCCATTTGTACTAAATGTCTGAATCTCCATGTTGTTCCGGCCGCCAAATGAAGCCAGGCATGTTAAATGAAATTTGACTAACGTTTCGACCACTTCGGTGGCTTTTTTGAAAGTACAATTCAAAATGTTTCATAGCCTTGTTATATAGTTCGGAAAAGGCCACCGTGGTAGCCGAAACGGTGGTGGACTACAACATCTTCGATTCTATTTGGCAGAAAGTAAAACATGGGGATTGGTCAAAGATAAGTTTTATATGTAACACTAACTTGTGAATGGTTTCAGGTGATGCCGGGTACGTCTTCCCATACGAAAATCCGTCTCAGTGGGAAAGGTATGAAGAAAGTAAACGGTTATGGACATGGTGATCACTATGTTACGTTCAAAATAAGTGTACCTAAACATCTAAATAACAAGCAAAAAGCCTTGATAACGGCATATGCGGAATTAGAAGAGGACACGCCTGGACAGATTATGGGGGTCACATACAAAACTGACGGTTTGTATAGTAGCTAGAGAACATTTCTCATTTCGAATTTCAAGCTCAGACTAGAAAGGTTAAAATTCTGAAGGTGGTATTAAAACGCCAAGTATGTCAAACATAAAATTCTAATATTTGAGAGCTAAACTGATGACTACTAGCAGTACTAAGGTTTACGTCTGAAAAGTAAGTTACACTATTTTTTATTGAGAGTTACGGGTCTCACCAGGACTGTATTTGTGAATTGTTACAGTATGTACGTTCACTGCTCTGTAACAATTTCAGCGTTTGTAATTGTTTCCGTGCGTTCGGAAATAGAAGCAAGTAATCCTTTTGAAATATCAAAAGTGTACTTTTTTCCATGCTCAAAACATTTGGAATGAGAGTGTTGCCACTTATCATTCTCATAGTTTATTGTTTGTTCACGTTTTTGGGTTATCATAAAGTGCTCAAATTTGGTAGAGTATATATTTTTTATGAGAAACAGGAAACCTCTTATCCATAGCGTTTCTTATAATAAATAATGGTACCTAGCAGAAAACGTGGAGAGAAATTAGTGGGGTGTCATAAACTGACATTACATGATTGTAATAATTTAGGCGTTCTAAGAATAAAGTCAACACAGTATTCCAGAGTAAAATTTCAGTCTACATTCATTACTAAGCCTAGTTAAAACTAAAGATGTGAAATATCTGAGGTGCTACACATATTTGTCCAAATGCAATGTTAGTTGATGTTTATTAGTTTCTCCATAAAGGCTATGCCGGATGTTTCAAATTCGACTCTCATCATTGGGATCTCGGAAACGGTAAGAGATACGTAACTTAAATGGGGCACGGTTGCGTATCTAGATAACTAACATAATGCCGCTTAGAAAGTTTTGAAATTCGAAGTACTTCCAGAGAGAGACGGAAAAAACAAATTTTCCCAAACTATTTCATTTTCGACTCTATTTGTAGTGTATTGCAACTTTTTATCCTCTACAAGATGGCATAATTAAAATTTCAATATGACGTTTGGTCTCTTGTCCTCCAGCATCAACTCCAGTTTTTATAATGGACGCCATATTGGATTTTTGTGCAGATAAATAGAGTTTTGATTCCAAAAATGTATACAGTAGCGGACAAAAGTTTGGAAACATTCTTAGTAATTTTTAAAAAGTACGCTAATTTTTGATCCTTTATTATTAAGGACTATTTTTTCTCATATAGTTTGCTTACACTCTTGAGGATACAAATGACAAGTAGTTGTGTTTGATGTGGTACTACAGACTAGCCTTAAAATACCTTCATACTATTTTATGACCAAAAATGAGACAACAAAAGTATGGAAACATTTTTTATTACAAAATTAAATACAATAACTCTACAAAAAGATTTAAAAAATACTGTTTAGCTAATATTTGGTAGCATAGCCTTTAGCATTCAACACTGCCTGACATCTGCTGCTCGTACAAGACACCAATTTTTTACATACGTCTGTTGGGATATTTTGCCAATTTTTTTACATAATCAAATAAATCGTTCCTATTTTTTAAATTTTTTCTTGTTAGTTGTCTTTGAACATGCTCCCAGATACATTCTATACGGTTTAGGTCCGGGGATTGCGAAGGCCATTTAAGAACATTAACACGTTTTAGTCTTAACCAGTCCTTTACGAATTTTGAGGTATGGTTATTATCTTGCTGGAATGTCCATCTTAAAGTCATTTCTTCTTCAGCAAAAATGAGCATGTGATCACTAAGAATATCTTTTTAAAGTTTTTGAACAATTTTAACAATTGGACCCGTTCCAGAACTAGAAAAACCACCCCAAACCATGATTTGCCTCCACCGTGCAACTGATACTTTTTGTAAAATCTTTTTCGTATTTGACATCTTACATATGCCGTACCGTCAGATCCAAACAAGTTAAATTTGCTTTCATCGCTCCAGAAAACTGAATTCCATTGTTGTTCTGTTCAAGTTAGATCAGTTTTAGCAAATTCAAGCCGAGCAATACAATTTTTTTTTGAAATGAGAGGCTTTTGCACTGGACGCCTACCAATAAGCCCAAAATACACCAAGCGTCTCCGCACTGTTCAGACAGAAAGATTCTCGGCACCCTCTTCTACGATTCTTTTGAAAATCTGTGTGGCTGTCATGTGTCAAGATCTTCATGGGACAAATGTTTAGTGTAGCGATCCAAAACATAGTCGTGTTTTTTTTTTCGGTCTTCCGCACTTGGGTCGCGTGGCTGTTGATCCGTATTCTTGAATATTTAATAATAATTTTTGAAATCGTCCCTTTATTCATTTTTAATTTTTGAGAAATGTCAACATTTTTGACACCACTTCTAAATAATTCAATCACTTTGTCTCTTAAATCTTTTGAGCGAATAAATACGGCAAAACTGAAATGTTTCCATACTTTTGTCGTTACAAAAACTGGTATTTATAAACGCGTGTTTTTATTTTGAGAGAATATTAAGATAAACCTTGTATTAGTACGGGAGCCAAAGGTAGACGTTAATGTTTATATTAACTGTTTCTTACAATTTTAATTTAGGTAAATGAAATAGTTCATAATAATGTTAATATTTGTTTCCAAACTTTTAACCGTTACTGTATGTCCTACAGTGACTTTGCCAAACCTGTTGGTCTAGAAAAAGATAATTTCCTAGGTAGGCATTGAAATCATCAGATTGTAATTTATTTTGTATACCAGAACTCAAATAACAAAGTTTGGAAGACTGAGAAGAAGGGAAATAAATCTAGCAGTGAACAATATATAGAGAAGAATTAGGCTTTGCTTACAAAATAATGGACAACATTTTGAACATCTATGATTTAACTCTGCTTATTTATGATTATTATTGTTATTACCGTCATTAAAAATGTCGTTTTGTGATCAGGCTTCACCGTATCTTTTTATTTCCTTATAATTTTCTTTCCAACAAAAAATTCATGGCCAACAAGGAAATACAGCTCTGAATCTAGGACCGAAGAGTCCATTTAAATGTACAAAATTCCAATATAGCATCCATATAAAAAACAAAAGCGTTAGTGATGGAACTCGAATGAAGAAACCTTGAATTGAAAATTTGACTACGCCATCTTGATAGGAGAATAAGTGGCAATGAAGAGATACAATTTATTTTGGTACGCAAAACAAATGACTACCTGTTTTTTTTTTTTGAAATAAACTAAGGTTTGGTAATGTCAATCTATGACGTATTAAACATTTGTGGAATCAGAATTAAAAACTATTCATCTGTACAAAAATCCAATATGACATCCATAATAAACAATAAAGCTGACCAGAGACGATACGTCATATTGAGATTATAATTAAACCATCTTCTAGAGAATAAAAAGCGGCAATGTTAATGAGCAACTTATTTTGAAATCCCACTACAGATAAAGTCATGCACTTAATTAAAACGATTTTGGGAAAATTCTGTTTTTTCCGTCTCTCTCTGAATTTTGAAACCTTCTAAGCCGCATTTTGTTAATTAGCTAATTACGTAACTTTGCCCCCCCTTTAAACGACTTCGTATCTTCTACAGTTTCCGATATCCCAATGGTGCGGTTCGAATTTGAAGCACCCGGTATATAAAGATAATGAAATTACGCAGCAGTGTTTATATTTATATAAAGAGAAATCCAAATATCACTAACGTCCTACAAGCTAAAATTTGGGACGATGAAATTGATGCATCAATACTATTTTAACTTAAATAGAACAAAAATTTCAATATCTTGCATTTTTTAAATAGAATGGGAGGTTGCGTGATACTTCATTTTGAGGCTCGGGAACCTTAAACCCTCGAACAAAAAAATGGCGGACTGACAAGCTGTCAAAGTTGAGCGTTTTTTTACATTGAGTGTAATTCAACAATTAATCATCAAAATGTTAATATAATATATTGATCTTATTTTGGAAGGGTCTATTTGAATGTGCGATGAAATATGACATTCAGTTTTAATAAATTGACAGATTCTTTAACAGAATGTTCCAAATTTTATTACATATGATAGACCCTTCCAAGAGAATGAAATTGATATAACATAATATAGCGTTTTGATGACTAGTTGTTGAGTTATAAGCAACTCAATGTACAAAAACGTTCAAATTTTACAGCATACCAGATTGCCAGGATCGAAAAGATCTTCAAAGAAGGTATCACACCACTTCTCGTTTCATTAAAAAAAAATGTTCTGAAGTGGTGCTCAGCCGCCATCATGAAATTGTCAACTGCCACTGTTACGCTAAAGTATAGTATTCATGCATCCGTTTGACTACCCCGAATTCCAGCTTGATAACTTGAACCGTTCAAATAATAAATAGGGGATGACATTTTTGAAAAGCACTGTATAAATGCAAATTACAGAATGTGGTGTTTTTGCAGATAAGCAGCTAATCCTTTATTTTAAAAGTCTGGATTCAAATGACAAGGTTGTCTCCATTATAATAATAATAGCCTTTATTTTACCTGGCGCGTGTCAGCTAAAAGCTGCTTTTCATACCAACCTGGCTGCTGAATCAGTTACGATGCTACCACTCAAACGCGAACGAAAGTATTAAAAATGGTGTGACCTACGTTTTAGACTACCGGTACCGTCGTATACAGGGAAAACCAAATTTGTCTGAAGGCTCGAGTTCAATCTGTACGAGAGAGAAGTGCGTGAAGTGTGTATCAAGACATGCTAGAAAGAGATACAAGCCGGCTAAAGAGCGAATCATCACCACATTGCCTAGCGACGATGACGAAAGAGGTCGTGCAATCTGCCGCGTTGCGAATATGTTAAACCAGAAAATATTCGTACAAGCTTCTACAATAGGCTAGGTCACTGTCAAACCCAAGACGGAGGTCGGTTCGAACATTTAATTTAATATTTTCTTTTCATTTTGATGTGACTTAGTGTTTTAATTTATTTTAGAATTATCTTTGAATTCCACCGATGGTGATAAAATCAACTCATCCTGAGTTAGGGCGGTCGGAAAATGTAACAAATACAATACGCAATACAAATTATCACTGTCTGCGTATACGCAGGTGAAAACCTTTCCCAAACAGGACGGCACTCACCGATGTGTGTTAATCTATGATCATGGAGGTGAAAACCTTGCCTTGTAATATACAAGATCCGGTATGGCCAAGCGAACCAACGATGCAATGCTGCAGAATTTGTGGATGTCCTGACCTTTCATTTCGACCTAAAATGGGGTGCCGTTAGGACCGATCCGGAATCGATCCTAAACAGATTCGACACAATTCACAATTCAAAAATGTGTATGCGCAAAATAAATCCATTATTTGGGCGTAGAGAATAAACTAACGCATATTTTCAACACGCATCTTAGTTGAAGGAATTAGTGTAACAATATTGGCAACCCAGCAGATTGCCGCGTCAGCGTTGCTAGGCGGGATGATGAGCTTCGCTAACCAGCCGGCGTCTATTTTTTTCTAGCATATGTGTCTATACACCCGTACACATAGAATTCAAGCCGTCAGTCACATTTGGTTCTCAGTGTATAGAAAGTATCATTCAGTTTTTTATGAGAATTTTCCACTAAGATAAGCTCCAAAATGAGCAAAAGGTCTTGTTTTCAGATGGCAATACATTGAGGAATACTCATGATGGCCATTATCGTTTAGTAGAGATGTTTAAAAATTCTTCCGACTAGTCTATAAAATGCTATATGATTGAGCTTCTTGCAAAACATATAGTTCTTTTTACAGTTTTTGGTGCTGCCGTCACATTGTCATACGAAACTAGTAACTGTACCATGTGTCCTTAAGGGAAATTGCACACTGCATAAGCTGATTCTTATATTTCTACTCGTTCTTGAACGTGACAAGCATGTCGTCATAGTGACACTGGCAAGCATAAATGTGGTCGACTCTTTCGTAGGCGGTAGCATTTTTATGACGGTGAGACAAGACTAAAACGTATTACATATATAAGCTTGCTTAAATCAATCAATAAATCAACGTCCCCGAAGTCGATTTCATAGTGTATTTGTGAATGAGTCGATTGTATGAAATTAATCCCTGTAGAGATCTTCTCACGGTTTGTGGGGAGTCAGTAGAACTTCCAGGCTGAATCAAATACGAACCGGACTTTTCTGTTTAACGCGCCATAGGTGAATGGAGTGGGGCGACGTCTTGGTATATGTTGGGTGGGGATGTCGGGAAGAGGGGAATCAGTCGCTTTGGCGCGCCGAAGTTGATGAACTGTTAGGAGCATCATTATCATAAAATTGTCGCGGGAGGGCGTCAAACCTTCCGAAATTTTGCGTCGATTAATAGCACAGTTCGGCGATAAGAAGTTTCAAGGACACAAGTATACAACTGGCAAAAATTGTTTCCATGGAGTGGCGAAAGCCTGGAGAGGCGACACCGCTAAAAGCTAAGACCAGTCTTTCTTCAGGAAAAGTTCTTGCAACGATCGCCGGACATTTAATGCTGCTTACTACTGCCAACTATTTAAAGAACTGAAACTGGCCTATCGGTGAAAAAGGCGAGACATGCCTATTCGAAGTGCCATTCTGCTCCATGACAACGCTCGGCGACACACAGCTGCATTCATTGGGAAGCACTTCAACACCCGCCTTACAGTCCCGATTTGTCGCCATGTGAATATCACATATTTGGGCCACTTAAAGAAGACCTGGCAGGTCACCACTTTGACGAAGACGAAGGTGTGGAAGCGTTCGAGCACAATTTTCTACCGACACGACCAGCTTCATTCTTTCTTTCATGTTGGAATTAAAAAACTTCCAATCCGATGAGAAAATGCATCAACAAGAGATTATGTAGAAAAATAAGATGACTAAAACAAAATTCTTCTTCATATTTGATTGACCCTCGTAGAAGAATTATTTTCATATATCAAAGATACACGTTTAGTTTAGTTTTGCCTCGCCACCCAGAACATTTTCTAGCCAACGCTTGAGTCTTTCATATTTATGTTTGTCACTGTCAGTACTACAACTTGCTTATGGGCTTGTAACTTGTGTTTATCCATGTTGACCTTTGACACAAAATATAGTAGTGCCTAAAGATATGTTACAACTACAATGTCGACAGTCTGTGTTGAAAAGTATTTTCAGAAAACAACACCCAGTTCATATGTGCGTGCAACAGCGAGTAGCAGCTGCGTTAAGGATCGGCTTGCACAATGTGCAGTTTCCCTGAGAAAAGTTAAGCTATGCACAAGGTACCATCAGTAAACCTGTTTACTTATTTCGTATGGCATTATGATGTAACCGCCAAAAACCGCGAAAAGAACTATAGATTCATTGTGACTCCAAAAACCGTAAAAGGACCTATACAGGGTGTTCCCTAATGATTTGCGAATATTTAAGGGTGTGAATCTATATGAGAAATTAATGTTAATTTGCTTTATAAACTATGGTCCAAAAATTTGTCCTTGCAAAAACTTGGGGTGTTGAAGGTTTAGGAAAAATGGACATTAATTAATATTTTCAGAACCGCTTCAGATATTTCACTGATATTTAGTACGTAGTGAAAGTTAATAAAGTTGCATATTTTTCAATGCAAAAATAATTTTTAGCTTTAACAGTTGCGTGCGTACGGGTATTGTCTTCGATATTTTTTAAGGAAAAAATGGTATGCCAAAGAAAAATTATTTTTGAATTCCCCGTTCAATTTAAAACAAATGATCTCTCTTGAATTGTTTTCCTTCGTTTCGCCATTTTTGATTAAAAAAATAAAAACCGTTCTATTGCCTAACTTGCAAAATTATTATTAAAATAATTGGAAAAATTAAACACATTAGGGGTAATGATCAACAACAACTGACAACGTAAACATAACATTAAAACCAACGGGATGATTAAAAATATTGTTGAAAATGGCCCCCTTCACGGGTATGCATGCTTCCGCCCTCCTTCTCATGGAATTGCGCACTCGTTGAAATATCACTGGAGTGTTTTTTATTCTATCACAACCTGCAACTATTTCTTTCTCTTAATTCCTCTACAGTGTTAAAGGGACTTGTGTACACTAGTGTCTTAAGATAGCCCCACAAATAGAAATCTAAACTGTTGAGGTCTGGGGACCTTGGTGGCCATTCTTGAGGCCCACCGCGGCCAATTCAACGATTTGGATGAACAGTTTGTAAATAATTGCGAACCGCTGCACTGAAATGCTCTGGTGCGCCATCATGCATGTACCACATATTGTTTCTTATTAGTAACGGACCATCATCAAGCAGCAAAGGCAACTGTTGTTGAAGAAAATTGAGGTAAGTCTGTCCGTCAAGTCGTCCCGGCAAGAAGAATGGGCCAATGAAGTGGTTGCCAATAATTCCTGGCCATACATTAACCGAAAATTGGTGTTGGAAATGGGTTTCAGTTACGGCATAGAGATTTTCTTCTTCTTGTGGCAATTCTGAATGGCATTTCGAGAAAAATTAGCTTCATCCGTGAACAGAATCATTGATTCAAATTGCGGATTTTGTGTAATTTTTTGAAGATATCACTGACAAAAGGTCACACGCCTTGAAAAATCAATAGGAAGTAATGCCTGTACTCTTAAAATATGGTAAGGATATAACAAAAAATCCACTAAAATTCTATAAACAATTTGATGACAAATATTTAAGTGTCTAGCGATCTTCCTCGTACTCGTTTCAAGATGTTCTTCGACTTCGTGCAGCACTGCTTCCTCAATTTCAGGTGTTATCACACTTAGAGGTCTACCTTCAGATGGTTCCTTTTCGGACAACCAGTTTCAACAAGACGACGATGATTAGTAGAAAAGGTTCCATCTGGCTTGCTCACCATTACCGTCGGCAAGGCCATATATGTAATGCATTTCCCCCATTTCTGCATTTGAATAATTCACCATTATTAACAAGATTGTAAAAACTAAATAATGAAAAAGATGTCACAGCGAACAGATTTGTATAACAGAGACTTGTCAGATGTCGAAAGCCAGTGACATATTCCAGAGCAACTAGCAACTTATTGCTAAATTGCATTCTTCAATTATTACATTAGTTATACTCAAAAATGGTGCATCGAAGGAAAACAATTCAAGAGAGATCATTTATTTTCCAAAAAAGCATTGGCGTACCATTTTTTTCTTAAAAAATATCGAAGTCCATACCCGTGCGCACGCCACTGTTAAAGCTAGACATTATTTTTGCATTGAAAAATATGCAACTTTATTAACTTTCACTACGTACTAAATATCAGTGAAATATCTTAAGCGGTTCTGAAAATATTAATTAATTCCCATTTTTCCTAAAACTTCAACACCCCGAGTTTTTGTAAGGAATCATTTTTGGACCATAGTTTATAAAGCAAACTAACATTAATTTTTCATGTAGATTCACACCCTTAAATATTCGCATTTCATTAAGGAACACCCTGATTATTCGTGAGGATGCTTCCTTTGGGTTTAATGAAAATGCTAATTTAGACTCTGAAATAAATATGAAAAATGCGTCACACACAAACCTGCATTTACTTTTCTGCATTATTAAATATTTTAGTAGATTATTTTAGATTGGAGACAATGCTGTGTTTTAATATACTTAATTCATAATCATTGTGCAAAAATTTTGTACTGCTAGGAACTACAGACATTGCAGTTTTATCACTCTTGGAGCTAAATTTTTAATATCCGACAGGTGATGTTATCGTATTGGCGATTGGTAAAATTATGTAGTGTCGATAATGAAGTATTAAATATGTAAATCGAAGCTTTTGCTTGTAGCAGTTCGAATAATTTAGTTTCTAAATTATACTGGACAATAAGTAAAATAACCATAGTTTGTTGTCGCATTTTTCATGACGCAGCTTTGTTTCTGACTAAAGTAGTTTTTTTATTTCAACAGGCAAAAGTGGAGAAATGCCATTTGCAGGTTCAGAAGCGAAAACCCAAGGGAAATATTCCGACGATGACGGCGTCCCAGGCTTCTTATCAAAAATTAAAAGAGCCATTTTTGGATAAAATTAGAAATATGTACGTTTCTGTGTCTCCCTCGATCTCATTTTGACAATTCCTGTAGGGAAGAAATTAAAAGTGTTAACTCATTGTTTAAATTTTTTTATTATATATGGCCCTGATGTACTGAGACTGAATAGGTGATTTCGAATCTTTTCAATATTTTGTTTAAACCTTACATGAATTGTCAAATTGCTATATTTTGTTTTGTTTCATAAATGCATTTCATACAGCAGGGTTGCCATATTGGGACACTATTCCTCAAATTTGGGAGATTTTTTCTTCCCTTTGGGAATTTTTGGGGGATATAATGTTCAGGGGGATTTTTTGGGGGAATAATAAAATCTTGGGATATTTTCGGTGTATTTTATTCCATTTTTCCTAGAGCACAACTGACCATTGCTGAATACAAATTTTATTTTTCTGTAGTTTTTTCTTTCCTCATGAAGACTAGATAATATGGGTGTGAAATCATAGAGTGGGAGTAAAGCCAAAAATGTCAACGCGCACTACAGTTTCGGGAGCCACGCCCTCAGTAACGCCACTATTGGCTTCATACGAATACGTGTCTTTCCTTATGCAGTTCAACCTCCTGCATCAAGTCTTCATGGGTGGCACCTATCTACACAAAACCGACCTACCTTTACACCTTTGATGTGATCTTATCTCATACATGTGTTTAGGAAGAAAGAGCTAGACGACTATTCTACAATGCCCCAGTCCCCAATGACGAAGGTTAGGTTAGGAAAACCTTGCATTTCAAATTGATAATTATCTTTTGATTCTGAACTAAATCGTGTAAATTGCCCAACTAGGGCCTTAAAAACTAATAGAGATAACTCAGATGTTTTACGAATAGTTTCTGTCTGAGCCATAAAGTTATAAATGACACGTTTCGCGGACACAAAGCTCCCACTTCCGCTCTTCAAATTAAATGTAGCCCGTCTCTTAATGAAATGATGAAATGATTTTCTTGAAAAACTTGCAATTCTGCGGAATTTTTGTGCCTGTTCTGGGGAAGTCTGTCTTACCCACTTGGCAACGCTGATCATCAGGCTTTAATGTAGGCAATAGTTTATATAAAAAATCTCAATTAATGAACAGTGGCTGTCAAAATTATTTTGCCTCAATTTAGCTGGTTGAAATTCATTCATCTCAGATTGTTACACGAAGATTCGCAATTTCACTTCTCACGCCACTGGCGAGGAAGTATTGTAATCGCGAAAAAAAATTTGAAAACAAGATATGTTTTTCTGGATGTTATATCACATCACGAAAAAACATGTCGCTCATTTCCGTCGGTGTGTACGCTAATTCTTGGCCCATATACTGTGTATGTATTGGCAAACACCGATCTGATTTTGATAAAATTTCACACAAGGCTACACTACTGTGTGGAAAAAGCTTCATAGTTTCTGAAAGTCTGTGCAGTGGTGACGGGTCTATGGGCAAAAAATTAAAAAAAGGAATCGCTCAAAGTTCACTTTTTGACGTTTCAGATGCCTCTGATCATTTTCAGAAAAAAATTGTAGGGGTTAATAATTTAGAGGTGAAGTGGTAGGGAAAGTATATCTCAATCTTTTGGCTTTAGCATATTGGTACGCTTCCAACCCCGACAATTTTGCGCACCTGTTATACATATTTCCCCTTAAAACTTAAAATATACTTCAATACGCGATTTTGGATATACTGCATCGCGGCCTGACCGATGGATGGCTGGCGAGTGACGAGTTTAGTCATAGCAACGTTGCCAGGTGGTTGATACTGTCGGTGGGACAGGGGAGAAATTTCTAAATCACAACATTGTCAAATGGGTAGGGACTGGAATATTAGTATGGGCCTGTTTGACTAACTTGATCCAAATAATTTTTTATTATACATGTTCGTAACAAACTTGTTTTAAAAAAGGCTAAATTGTTGCGAACATAGTGTTTTAAGAACTAATGATAGTGTTGCGTGGGAAGGGCTTAGTCAGCCTACTTGACAATTTTTTTTAATGAATATTGACTGTATACATCCTGATAATAGCAATCATCTCTCTCAATTTCAGGTAGCAAAGCAGCAACTTCAAGTAATATAGATATGTTAAAAGCAATCCGGTTCGCTATAGGTGGTAAGAATGTTCAAAATTCTAAAAATCCTACTCATACAGAAAGTGCTGATAGGTTGCCCCAAATGAAAAACGAAGATAAAAATGGGAAAAGGGACGAAGATCTAAGTGACGGCGAAGATACAAAATTGAAAAACAAGAATTGAGAGTGCTTTTTTTGAACCTCGTAGGTTTGCAATGTTATTTGATGTTTTGTATATATTTTGTTATATGTAAGCGAAATGATTACATGAAGGGTCATATACATCGACGTTTTTATTTATCACATCCTTGCTATTCTCTATAAGTTTTTGTGAATGTGGAAGGCAGAATGACTCCCATGGACGTAGCCAGCAGTACCGCCTGGGGCGGAATCAAAGAAATGCGCAACAGATTGTAAAATGAAGAGCAAAAAATGGTCTTCAGGTCCTTTTTGGAAAACTGACGTTACCAGCTGGGCGGGAGAGGGAGGTGTGGTAGCGCACACTACTACTTGATTTTTGGAATAAAAAAACCTGTCAATTCTTCAAATTGTCTCTGATTTTCTCTGATCTTTGCTGTGACATCTTTTGTCGATAACCCCTTTACTCCAACCGGTTCTTAACAAAAACCTAAAATATTTCACGAAAAAGAATGAAACAAACTGATTTATAGTTCGTCTTTTGCCGTTAACATAATCAGACAAATTGGAAAATAGATGCTGGGTTGCAACTGGGGAATAGGGTTTTTATTTTTTAATAAAATTGCCACGAGCTTATTGGTGTCAACTCGCCCAGCTAACCAGAGTAGGGAGACATGGAGAATTCTCAGGTATTGAACTGTTTTAGTTTCAAATCGAAAGTGTTCCCTGTCAGCGTATCTTTACGGTATTGCCGGTATTTCTTCCAATAAATATTAGAAAATGTTCGAGTTCTCGAAAGATTTCGAAAATAAATCATTCTTTCCAAAAAGTTCCTCTTAAGTTTGGGCTCCGAAAAAGTTCCTCCAAAAACATGCATTTGCAGCTTTTGGCACCACTATTTGTGTCTAACAAGGTGGTTCGAGCGCCACCTCTGATGCAAGAGAACAAAGAACTGAAAAACACGGCAGCAAGTGGACTCTTCTAACTCGAATTTATCGACGGACATAGTACAAACAGACCAATGGAAACGATTGACATGGTTTTTCGTAATATACAAACATGACTCATTTTTTCGCGATTACAATACTTCCTCGCCAGTAGACGTGGGAAGTGAAATAGCTCTGTTACTAAGTTATCCAATATTCTCACCTGTATCTGATATACCAGGTTCCACAGATTATTAGGAAAACTGAAGATTTTGGTTCACTCAAATCTTTTGTCAAAGGATGCATTAACAGTTCGAAAAAAGATATTCAACATGCAGGGTCGGCTTCAGAATTTTGTGCGCCCTGGTACAATTTATGAAATGTGCGCCCTCCCTCCCATTGATTGAGAACAAGGCTTTTGGGTTTGATAACAAGAGCGTGGGGGGTGGGTTGGCCTTGGCTTGTGGGTCTCGATTTGCCGATGGGTCGTGACGCTCATAACTGCCGCTGGATCCGCCTTTGATGAAGAATACCCAGGAGGGGTTGCAGCTGGCCCCGTTTTCCCTAGCTCGGCAAAAATTAAATGGGAATACATAAGAAAAATCAAAGTTGACACGGTGCATAAGAAACAAGAAATCATTAATGTTTTTTATGCCACCTTGCAAAGATAAAAAAAACTGGCAATGTCAAGATGTGAAGTTTATTTTTAGATCCCAGAACAAATTGAAAACGATTTTGGGAAAATTCGTTCCCCTTTCCGTGTATCTCTGGAGACGTCAAAACTTTTCAAATGCACCTTATAAAATATATAAATACACAACTTTGCCACCATTCAACCGACCCGTATCTCTAAATATGACGTTATGATGTTTTTCAAATCATTCTAGGACAAACTAGGGACATATCCTTCTACATATTCTATAAAATTTAAAATTTTTATTGAACCAACTATGTGTGATCTCTACTATCCATCGGGTCATCGTAATAAACCTCGAATGATTTGCCTCAAAGCATGTAAGCTGTGTTTCTCTGGCCCTGTGGATTGTGGATGGAAGAGATCGAGTTTGCAGAAAAACGGTTCAATATGGAAAATATTTAATACATCTGAATTTGGATTCTATATAAGACTGCGCATAATTGTTGCATCTGATGATGTTACTGCATAAGGTCCTAGAACGCCCAGAATGTAGCCATCGCAACACACTATCAAAAAGGATTTAACAAGGTTTCGATATTTATGGAGACTATACGTATTTCTCACACATATATATATATATATATATATATATGTGTATGTATATATATATATATATATATATATATATATATATATATATATATATATATGTGTATGTATATATATATATATATATATATAGTCAACGCCAAACAAAGTGGCGTGCACGTCATCACGATAAAAATTCCCCGACCTAATGCCTAGGTTTCTATCACAAACAATTGCTCTATTGCAGTTTCATACTAATGTGATATATAAATTGTAAAATGGTCATTACTCTCTTATTATGGTTAATAGTCATATAAACATTGTTATTAAAATATCACATAAGTTGCTTTCTGATAAATTTAGACGCATTATGCGAAATAAAATGTTTTGCAAACGCTCCAATCACTTATCGACATGTAAACGCACTAAACCGATTTCGCAGCGTTGACACATTGTCACCTTGAAACTTATTTAAACTGGGAACTGACATTTGTATTAATTTTGACACTGAATCAATTTGTGGCATTTCAAATCTTTATAAATCCTTTGGCCCCGCATACTGTAAATCAACAACTGTTTGTTTCAAAACAAAATTATTCATTTTACGAGTAGATAAAGGCAATTTTGGTATATAAAGATGCCCAAACAGTTAAATAGTCGGTGTAAGGAACTCGTGGCCTCGTTAATGCACTACTTTGAGCAAGAAAGGGACAACAACGGGCCTTTGTTGCCTTTAAATGCTGTTCAAGAGGTAGGTTACTAATAATTATATGTAATGTATATTAATAATAGTGAAATTTTATTTCATTTTTTGTAGCATGTTGCTGCTGCTTTAAAAATTAGTTTAAGGACAGTTAGTCGTATTTCCGAGGGTGTGAAAAGTGATGCAAATTTAGAATCGCCCAAGAAAAAGCGGAGTTATATTAAACGTGTAACCAACACAGCGACATTGGATACAAGTGCCATTCGAGAAGTGATCTATAATATGTATCACAAAAGTAAGATCTTATTATAATAACTTATCAGAAATTTTCATTAATTTGTTAACTAAATTATAATGTCATATTACACATGGTTTCAGAAGAACAAGTTACGATACAAACTTTATGGTCTCGATTAAGAGATAGGGCATTATTTGATGGTAGTGCCACGTCTTTAAGGCGGTTGCTTAGAGATCTTGGATTTAAGTGGCTTAAGGACAATCCGCGACGAGGGCTCATGGAACTACCAAGTATAGCTTTGAAAAGGGTGGAATTTCTAAGGCAATACAATCAAGCCAAGGTTGAGGCCTTACACCAGTTTGTCTTCCTCGATGAAACTTGGATATTTCAAAATGGGACCATAGGTCGCTCTTGGCAAAATGGAAACCAAAAAAGCGTGAAAGCTATTAAAACAGATGGTAAAAGGTATGTACTTTTACACAATTTGCACTATAAAATTTAAAACTAATATATTTTAGATACATTATATTACATGCTGGAAATGAAAATGGGTTTATTGAGGGTAGTGAAGCGATATTTTCTTCGAAAACAAAATTGAGCGATTACCATGGAGAGATGAACCAGGACAATTTTTTGAAATGGTTTCAACATCAGTTATTAGAAAAATTGGAGAGTCCATCTATGATTATACTGGATAACGCCCCTTATCACAGCATGATATTGAACAAAGTGCCCAACAATGCATGGACAAAAAAAATATCCAAGACTGGTTGACAAATCAAAACATACCATTTTTAAACAAAATGTTTAAAACAGAGCTATTGAGTATTGTTGCTCGGTACATAATGCTTCTTAATTATATATATTTTGGTCGACAGTTTATATTTCTTTTGTTTATTCCTATTCTTAAAATAACTGCTTTTTTAGAAACAAACCACCTAAAATATACGTGATTGATGAATTGGCGGAACAACATGGGCACAAAGTTCTTCGTCTGCCTCCTTACCATTGTATATTTAACCCTATTGAGTTAATTTGGGGCATAGCAAAAGGTTACTATAACAGACATATTGGTAGAGATGGTAACAGTGAAAAAGACTGTTTGGATATGTGGAACGAGGCTCTACAAACGGTTACCCCAGACATGTGGAAAAATAGTGTTCGACATACTGAGCAAGAAATTTTTAAATGGTATGAAAGAACGAATTTTTGATCGACCAGACATCGAACCTTTAATAATCAACTTTGAGAGTGATGAAGATTCAGATTCAGACAGCGCTGAAGAAAGAAACTCCGACTAACTTTATTGTACAGAAAAAGCTTACACCAGTAGCTTACCTAATTTTAGAATGCATTTTTCTGTATGAATTCTGTGAAATAAATACCATGCATAAAATTTGGAGGACCCCATTTGGATTTTTATTCAGTACCTTTAAGCTATCAATTAAATATGGTAGTTTCATAGTGTCATCTGATCAATAATTGTCATACTTAATGATTATGCAAGTACAGATCTATAATTTTATTATACTATTATTTTTGTTCTCATTTGAGGTTAATATTGCTTATAAACCTAGATATGTAAATAATAAATTTTATTATTTTACAAAAAGTTTGACAACAATGTAAATTTTTCAACACACCCACCTTGATGACGTGCACGCCACTTTGTTTGGCGTTGACTATATATACGCGAGTTTGCTACGACTGTCGTCGTTTCTCACTTCTCAACCTCCATAGGTCGCGGTCCCACCACTCGCCCTCTCGAAGTCCTCTGGAAGCCATGGCTTCTGTTACATCGTTCTTCTAGCTTCGGGGGGGTCTACCGCGTTTTCTTCTTGCCGGTGGGACCCACTCCCATACTCTTTTAGGCCATCTGTTATGGTTCACTCTTTCTGGATGACCGTACCAAACTAGCCGCTTTGACTCTATCGTATCGAGTATAGATCCATCTACGTCCATTTCTTCTCTTATTCGTTCATTACGTATATGGTCTAGGTTTGAGTGTCGGCTGATTCTTCTCCAGAAGTCCATTTCAAGCGACAGAAATCTGTTATTTTCGTTTTTATTTAACTCCCAAGTTTCTGCTCCGGAAGTGCTGATACTTTCCATAATTGAACGATACATAGCTCGTTTATTTCTTTTTTTTTATTTTGTAGCTCCATCGGAGCTAGTATTTCTTTGGAATTAAAAATTAGAGCTCTTTTGGATGTACAGACATGTGCCAACAAGTACCAGGATCGCTACCCCACGGGTGCCTCTAAAAATATGTGCTGGAATGCTAAGATTCCGTACTAATACCTTCTTTTCTAGTAATATGATCTAATCTCAGCTATCGTGAGGCAAATTCCTCCATCAGACAACTCTAAGGGCCTTCGCACACGCATCGTAAGCGTAGTCGTTTCATAAGAGTATCGTTACGACGCAACGCTTACGAGACCTGCAGTGTTCCACACACGCATCGTCACGTGCTCGTATCGTTTTGCAGGATCTCAGTTGAAACCATGACGTCAACGGTGCCAGATGTTTCTGGTGTATCCATTGATGATCTTACATTTTCTTCAGACGAAGAGGGTTTCTTATTATTTGATTATGTTGGAAGTAGAAAGCGACGTGCTCATTGGATCCATCCATAAATGTCTCCTTCCTCATTCGATAAAAGCTTCGGAATTTATTATCATCTTCTGAAAGTCCACGTGCAGCAACAAACAATCTTTTCTTCTTATTACTTGCGATGTATGGATACATTCAATGAGCACGTCGCTTTCTACTTCCAATATAATCAAACAATGAAAAATCCTCTTCGTCTGAAGAAAATGTAAGATCATCAATGGATACACCAGAAACATCTGGTACCGTTGACGTCATGGTTTCAACTGAGATCCTACAAAACGATACGAGTACGTGACGATGCGTGTGTGGAACACTGCAGGTCTCGTAAGCGTTGCGTCGTAACGATGCGCTTACGACGCTGCGTGTGCGAAGGCACTTACTATATGCAGCATTATTTCTAAAGATCTGGATATTTTGAATTTCGTAGCTAATCTTTCGTCTGGTTCACCATTTTCCTCAATCGGTGGTAGGAAGTTTGGTTCTGTTGCTAAGAGATGGCTTTTGGTTTGCAACACAGAGCTAAACTGATTTTTTCTTATCCCTACGAAAAAATGTATTTCACTCCTCAATTTCTTCAAACCTTTCAAAATTCAGCCGATTTGTATGTTCTAACCCCACTTATATAAATCAATAATCTCCAGAAAATGATTCCCATTGAACTCATGCAACCCGGTTTGACCATACACTTCATCCCAAGAATTTCTCACCAAATACATTTGGCAAACTCGAGCGCGTTTGGGTATGAAAAACGAATTCTACGTGTAAAGGCCCCCTTTGAGTCACATTCCTGCAGTTTGAGGATATGCACTGTCCGGATTTTGTAGATTCCCAACATTCTGCTCAACTTGCTTGACATTATATTGTTCAACATCTTGATTCTGTTGATGTAGATGGTTTTGGGAGTATTGTTCTTGTTGATGTTGTTTATGATAGCGCAAAGTGCGATCCAAAACCATGAAGCATATGCTTAGCATAAATATTTTGGGACATGGGATCTTAAAAGGGAAAAACTGGCTTGATTACTAACTGAATATGTGTTGATGAATGTTAACTTTACCAACTTCTACAAGGACGCAAAGTTAGGGTTTAGTGTATGTGTGTGTGCGCGCGTTTTTTTAAGCCTTCTTTCACTACCTAATCATATAATAAAATATAGTATATGGCATTCTATTGAAAATAAAGATGCCATTGGTATCCACCTCAACAATATAACATCCTATATGTTATTGAATATTGCCAGAATGTTTGTCCGTATACCAATTTTCTTTTTTTCGAAATGCCTTTGCGCGGTAATAACGTTGCATTATCGAGACAGCTTTACGATACAGCTGGTTAGTTGAACACCCTGTAGCCTTTGTCTCCCATATCGCACAACAATGCGCTTCACACACAATGAATTACAGACATAAGTCTACAAATTCCACCACACTTCATTTGTGCACACCGTGAAAAAAACAGAGAATTTAGGAAGCTCCATTAAAAAACATACGTTGGTATTCAGCTCGACAATGTAACACCCTATACAAAGGGTACTATAAAAGTTTTGCAATATGACTTAACAAACGGACGTAGGAGGCTGCATGTTGAGAGATGTCCATGAGTGCATAGTAGCCGCCATCAGCACGTCTGTTGATTTAGTTGTTCATTCGTATTGATAGTGTAAAGTGCGGACTAAGGCATCGTGGTCACGTAGTGAGATAAGGGCAGTTTTACGATATAACTTAACGCGTGGTTTAAGCATAGACCAGTGTTTAGAAGAAATGACGCTTGCAATAAAGAATGATTGTCCTCATCGTACGACAATACTTAGGTAGTACAAAGAATTCCAAAGAGGTAATTTCACTCTGGAGGACGCTGAGAGGAGTGTGACGGAAGAGCTGAAGACTACGACTTGGTGCCGAAAGATGCTGCAAAAGTTTGTTAAGTGGCAAACTCGTTATGTGGACAGCATCGTGACAGGTGACGAGACTTGGCTCTATTATTAAGATGTGCCGACGAAGGCTCAAAACAAAGTTTGGGTCTTTGATGATGAGGGCATAAACGTAGCTGCCAGAAAATCCCGATCTGTTAGGAAAAATGATAGTTGTATTTCTCAAATCGAGCGGGATTGTGAAGCGTGTCGTTTTGGACACACAGCTAAGTGGCACACTGGACTGGAACTTATTGAGCACCCTTCTCAGAGTTCAGATCTTGCTCCCTGCGACTTTGTACTGTTTTCCGCGTGTGAAAATGAAGCTAAAAGGAACACGGTTTTCTCCCTACGACTTTGCACTGTTTCCGCATGTGAAAGTGAAGCTAAAAGGAAAACGGTTTTCTAGCGATGATGACCTTCTGATAAATAAAGCTGTATTGCAAGACTTTTATAGTACCCTTTGTACAAATATACAGGGTGGCTCATCCATGCGTGGACGGAATATTAGTCATAAACAAATACATTCAGGGACAATCTATTTATGGGATGTTATACATGCCATTTGAGGGCACATTTCTAAAATACTGGTCATTATACAGGGTGTCCCAATTTCGACCTACATATCAAAGTTGTGATTTTTCAAATAGAATGCCTCAAATTTTATTGCGTATTTGGATAAACCAATTCAAAAGAAGAAAATTGATATAACATACTATGGGGATTTGGTAATTAGCTACTGAGGTATAAGGTGTTTTGTCTAGAAAAAACCCCCAATTCGGCAACCCCTCAGTCTGCCATTTTGAAATTTGGAGTGCTGAATTTTGTACCAAAAAAACTTACACACCTCAGCTTATATCGTATTTGTTACTTTTTCGAATTTTCATTTTTGCTCATACAGGGTGGTCAAAAAGGCAAATTGTAGTTTTTCTCAAAAATTTCAAATGCATCACCCCGTATATTTGTGCAAATTTGGATTCAATTTTTTATAAATTTTTTTTTTGATACTAGACACATAACGGTTTTTACGGCTATTTTTTCGGTTATAAGCACATCTTTTATGGAACGGCTTAATTCCCTAAAATATCGCATCATTGGTGGAAACAAATAAATTGTTGATTAGTTACAAACTGTCAAAATTAGCTTTGCGAGCATTGTTATTAAAAACGTGTTTGAAAATGAATTTTTCTAAAGAAGAAATGGTGAATATGGTGTTCGTTTTGGACGAAGCCCAATGCTAGGCATCTCGCATTATATCTTGGCCTCCTAGATCACCAGATATGATATCGATAGACTTCTTTCTATGGGGCTACGTTAAGCAAGAGGTTTATAGATATCCACCACCTACACCGGAAAATATGAAGGAAGGGTTTAAGGATGCTTTTCTGAACATAAGGGAACACATGCTGAGGGATGTGCAACGGTCATTTATCCAAAGACTACGGCTGTTTATTCAACATGGTGGAGTTTTTGTCTTTAGGTCTTGAGTAGTGATAGTTGTTTGTTTATGTTGTTGTTATAGTTGTCTTTCTCTATTACGCTTGAAGTTGAGTACTGTTCTGATTGTTATTAGTTTTTACGTCAAATCTATACTCTGGCAATATGGAACTAGCCCACCGTTTGTCTTTTGTTTCCATGGATGATGTGATTTTTTTCCTTAATTTTAGTGTGTTGTTCTATTAAAAGCTTAATAACTCAAAATCTAGTGATTTTATCCGAATCAAACCTTGTACCAAAAAAAAGGTTATGAAAAATTGAATCCAAACTTGTACAAATATACAGAGTGATGCATTTGAAATTTTTGAGAAAAAGTACAATTTGCGTTTTTGACCACCCTGTATGAGCAAAAATGAAAATTCGAAATAGTAACAAATAATATAAACGCTGAGGTGTGTAAGTTTTTTTTTGATACAGAATTCAGCACTCCAAATTTCAAAATGGCGGATTGAGGGGTTGCCGAAGTGGACGGTTTTTCTGGACAAAACACCTTACATCTCAGTAGCTAATTACCAAAACCCCATAGTATGTTATATCAATCTTCTTCTTTTGAATTGGTTTATCCAAATGTGCAATAAAATTTGAGGCATTCCATTTAAAAAATCACAACCTTGATATGTAGGTCAAAATTGGGACAGCCTGTATAATTGCCAATATTTTAGAAATGTGCCCTCAAATGTCATGTATAGCATGCCATAAACATATTTTTCCAAAATGTATTTGTTTATGAGTAATATTTCGTCCACACATGGATGGGCCACCCTGTATATATTTGTACATTATTTATTATTGACAGCAGACTCCCCAGTATAATAAACTGTTTTATTTTTCGAAAAGCGATTGTACGGTAATAATGCTACTTTTTCGAGAAATGTTTGCCATGCAGCTCGATAGCTGAACATCGTGTAACTTTTGTCTCACAATAATGCGCTTCAAAAACGATAAATTACAGGCCTAAGTCAATCCCACCACATTTCGTTCGAGCGTTGCCCAGTGTCCTTTCCTGTACAAAATATAGTAGGCGATAAATTAATATCGCGGTAGATCTGAAATAGTTGAGGATTTCTCTTATTGCGGCTTGCGACGTGATCGTTGTTGGACTTCGCAACTCTGCTTACGGGCTTCGTACTCAACATTTTTATTTCTGAAATATGCTAGCTCACCATCGTGAGAAATATGCGCTATAATCGTTATCGAAATTTCAAGTCATGAAGGCTATTACTCATATTATAATTATTAAAATAATGCATCACTACACAAGAATATAACTTCTGGAACTAAACGACGTAGTTTCTCTTGAGAGTTCATTGATTAAATTGAGGTATCACTATGCGCCCTTTAAACAGAATATTGATCAAATTTTCCTGAGTTGCCTGTAACATTACTATGAATGGGTGATCGGCTATGAAGTCTTCTCTTCGTGGCAAGCTCATCAGTACTATTTGCAGGGCTGTAAATAGAAGAATTATGATAATATTCCTGTTTTATAATATGCCTATTCTAACGCATGCAGCTACAGATACATGGTAAGCTAATATACAGACAAGGTAGACAAACAAGGTCTCTCACAAAGAACGGTTACTCTGAAAGTAGGCGTTAGACGATTACAAAAAATATTAGCAGTTCCGCAAATACATATACTAAGCGACAGAAAAAAGAACGCCATGAAATAATGAATTTATTACAAACATTTTCTAGTTGTGGTTATGTTTGGTTAGGTTAGGACAAAAAACGATCAGCTTTTCAACCATATTTCTTGCTCTTACAATAAAAATAAGTAAGTGATAGTTGTATATATTTTGTAACTATAACTGGCATTTGATCGTACCATACACTGTGAAGAGCTGCTTTAATCTGTTCATTATGCCTAGAGTAAGAAGACGAGACAATTTTCAACAGCTTAACGAGTTTGATACGAGGCGAATAGTGGGCTTGTGAGAGGCTGGTCTGGTTGCTCGTGAAATAGCTACCAGGGTGCACCGAAGTCTAAAAATGGAAGTGGTATGTTGTCGGCCTTGGGTCAGAAAGGCCGTACATGATGAGTTACAGACGTGGTAAAAGACGAGATTCTCAATATTCTATGGAAACGCATATACAGGCTTTGTCCGGAAAGCAATAGGACTCATTTTCTTCCGCCATTACTGTACTTCGGAGCGTGCGCGCACCGACTGGATTCGGTAGAGGGCGTTCCTAGCTAACGAATTAGCGGCTGGTCAGTTGTCTCCGAGCACTTGGAGGGTCAGGACAGGCATTTTCGCGCGACCCGTGTCTGTGAGTGGTGCAAGCCGAAAATGTAGCGTTCGTTAGAGCAGAGGTACGCGATGAAATTCTGTGTGAAACTCGGTAAATCTGCGACAGAGACGTTTGATATGATCAAGCAGGCTTACCCAGGTGTTGCTTTAGCAAGAAGTGGTGTGTTTCTGTGGCACCAGGCCTTTTTGGATAGCCGGGAAGAGGTCGCTGATGAAGACCGTGTTGGAAGACCTTCCACTTCGACAAACACCGATAATGTGACTTGTGTGCGCAAAGTTTTGAACTCAGACGTCGACTAAGTATTCGTTTAATTGCCCAGATGTTAAATTTACCAAAATCTGTGGTTCATAACATTGTGACACAGCATTTGAACATGCGCAAGGTGTGCGCGAAGATGGTCCCAAAAGTGCTCACTGACGACCAGAAATTGCGGCGAGTGGAAGTGTGCCAAGAAAATTTGAACATGTGTGAAAGTGACCCCCGATTTTGAATAACGTAATCACAGGTGACGAGTCGTGGATGTATGATCCCGAGACAAAGTGACAATCTTCCGAGTGGCACACGACGGCGTCTCCTCGCCCAAAAAAGGGAAGAATGAGCAAATCCAAAGTGAAAACGATGCTCATTGTCTTTCTTGACATCAAAGGCATCGTCCACCATGAATTTGTTCCTCCTGGACAAATCGTCAACGCCAAGTTTTACGTGGAAGTGCTCAGGAGACTCAAACGAAGTTTCCGTCGGGTCCGACAAGACATCGCAGCCGACTGGAAGTTGCACCACGACAACGCCCCGGCTCAAACCGCCTTTCTTGTGAACAGCTACCTGACCAAGGCCTGCATCCCAACGCTTCCGCAGCCGCCTTACAGCCCAGATGTGGCCCCCGGACTTTTTTTGTTTCCTCGGCTGAAAAGGCCGATAAAAGGCAAGCATTTTGAGACGACAGAGGGGATCCAAGCAGCATGCACCGCGGCTCTCAAGGCTATTCCGGAGATTGCCGTCCGTGACGTCTTCAATGCTTGGAAATCGCGCTGGCAGCGCTGCATCGACGCAGAAGGAGAATATTTTGAAAGTTTTTAAAGAATTGTAACGATTGGCTCAATACATTTTTTTAAATCGACTCAGTCCTATTACTTTCCGGACAAACCGTGTATGCACCTCACTGTTGGAGTTATGCTATCGGGAGATATTATACCATAGAAACAGGACTCCAACCCTTGGCCACGAATGTGCTTTGTCTTTTTATTTGCTTTTTTCTGTTCATCATTACTAATTATCTGATAAATAATCAGATTGCCCTTTTTTGAAATAAGCTATTGACGTTTACTCCGTAATGCGAATAGAAGTTATATACAGGAAAATTAAAATAAAACGAAATTCTGCTTTATAATCTTTTCATTACCATAAATAAATTCACAAACAGACAAAAACTTTATTATACATATTACATTTATTTAATATTCATATACATACACTGAGAACCAAATTTGTGTGCCGGCTTGAGTTCAATGTGTGTATAGACATATGTATATCACAGCACAAATTTCAGAAAGATATAGAAGTCAGCTGGATAGCGAAGTCCATAACCCTAGCAACGCTGACGCGGCAATCTGCCGGATATGTAACAACAACAACAAATACTAATAGCATAATTAGTAATAGAAAATTATAAAAAATAATAACTTCCAAAGAAGTTTTCCCATATTCCTTGTGTGGTTCAGGGATAAGCAATTAAGTGGAATTTTATTGTCGAAAACTAAAAAAAAAACGAAAAAGTTGTATTTCTATTTGTTTCATCCAAAAAACATAATAAAAATTGCACAAAAGTCAGTGAAGTACATTTTTTTGTCATAAATATTCGTTCAGCTTCCGCTCGAGGCGCAACTAGATTAATAAATTCAATCAAATTAGGGCTAAATTAGCTCATTAATGTTATAAATACCACCTCCAAATTACAACAAAATTAGATAAAGGATATTTAAGATATTTACCAAAAACCATTTTTTGTTTTAGATTTTAACACCATATATCTTGAAAACTAAGAATTTTCGAACATTTGTTTATATGAACTTTTTGTCTTAAAATTAATCAAATAATCGTCTGTTAAATTTATGTTACATACTGTCGCTTCGTAAATTAATTAACCAAGAAAATATTTTTTTTCACATCACTGTAAAAAACTGGGAAAACTTTGTTGAACTATTATAAAAGTAGAAAGTCCAAGTTAACATTACATAATGAATTTATTAGGTACAAATTAGTACATACCAACTAAAACAACAATTAAATGTGTTACTTTGAATACTCTAAATTTACAAAATAAAAAGCAATACACGTTCAAAAGTATATTGAATATAAGGTACATACCTTGTACTTCAAGATCCATGATAGTTTTTCCACCACAAACACTTCAAACATAAATATTACTCCATTTACCCCATCCTCCACAGAGTAACCTGGGATGAGATACCTCAAGAGCTAATCGATCATCGGACTTGGAGTATGCCCATACGTGTTTCTGGGCGCATAAGATATCGTGGAGTACAAAAAAATGATTCTTTTAAATTTTTTTCGTTTTTTTATGTCACATAGCATATTTAGAAATATCCGTTTTACTATTCCAGCACTGCGCTACATGGCTTTTATCAAATAAGTAACCTGGCTTGTACGGTTTTGACGTTAGTTTTCAAATTCCATTTAATAAGTGTTCCAAGATGGCACCCATCAGCCATCTTGAAACGTTCAACTTTCACTTAGGGGTGGTACCTTTTTGAAAAGCACTATCTATGCATACTCCGAGTCCAAAATAACGATAATGGGATAGTTCAGCGCATTTCATCTACAAATTGACATTTTTATCCATTTTAACGTCACTTCAATTAACATTTTTGTTTGGGGCCCTATTACGTTACAAGATCGAAGCCCCTTTTTGAACTCCAATTGTGTGTTTCGAAAATATTGTTGAAAAAAGTAATGGATGTTTAAAAGGTTAGCAACGTACAGTCACTTCAATAGGAAAATAATGTGTTTTTGAGGTTTTTGTACTTTACCGACCTTTTAAACTGTTATGATTTACCCCAATAAAATGTATTAGTAAAATTTACATACAAGAACCCGGCCTTGTAAAATGATGTTTGTGGCTCCACCTTCCATTCTCTGCAGCAACCATACGAATGGATGGTCCACGTTGACAGTAACAATTGGACGAATGATTAAAATATGCGCCATTACCCCGATTACCCCTTAAAAAAACCATGGTTAGACAAAAGCCGTCAGCGATCCATATCTCTTCTGTCAGACAGACCCGCCTGACTTCGTCTCCCATCCTAACCGTGTCAAACTTAGTACATCTAGAACTGGCCGGTACGACTGCTCCTTTGTCAGCAGGATATCGAGATTGTGGAACAATCTACAAGAGGAGGCTTTCCCCAGTTCAACCTCAGGCAGTGTGACCATTGGCGGCCCGTCCTGGCTTCCGCTTGAGAAGTAAAAGGTACCTAATACGGTACCAGTTTCCGAAGCAACGACAGTGGCGTGTGTGCGTGTGTTTTTTTTAGTCTCGAAAACACCATAATAAAAGAGAAATGTACATTTTTTAAAATACAACAATAAGACTAAAGGAACTGATAAAAATTTAGAATAAACTGTTCTATCAAGACGAATACGAGTATAAAGACAACTCACATATCAAAATGGGGTGTATCCCGTGAAATAGAAATCTCAAAGTTGAAGTTTGCATTGATTTTATAAAATAAAATTTTATTTTATAAATAAATTGTTGAAAATGACTGTAATAATTTTGAATGTCGAAAAAGAATTTGGTTGGAGTTTTGTTGAAATATTTTATGATATGAAATTGCGCGATTTTGATCACAGTGCAAGCCGCGGTCTGGAATGTTTGCAAGCTTGCTCCACTGTGTAGTCTACTGACTCGCGCAATGCGATTCTGCTTGTTCATAACGTTGCTGAGTCTGATGCTTAATGTAATCATCTAAATACGGGATGTCGAGATCTCTGCGTAGGGTCTCGTTTGATACATACCATGGGGCATTGGTGATGGTTCGTAGGCTTCTGTTTTACAAGATCTGCAGAACTCGCATGTGCGCCTTCGCTAGAAAGCACCAAGCTGCACATGCAGATGTAATGGTGGTTCTGATGATCTTTTTTGCAGCATTTTGTTAAGCTCAATTGTGACGATCTAGATAAAGCATAAAGTTGCCGGAAAGCAATTTGGAATTTAGTTTTATGCATGTCTGTGTGCCTACGCCAGATTATACCCTTGTCAAGTATAACTCCAAGGTACCTCATGGAATTTTCCCACGAAATCAGAGTCCCATCCACAAAGATCTCTGACCACCGCATATTGTAAACAGCCATGGACCAGGTTACCAGAACAAGACTGGGCCACTAATGCAGTATCGTCAACGTAGAGATACACTTCACAGTTGCTGATGCTAGGGACGTCGTGAATGAACTCAGAATAATATAAACCTTGAAAGAAAGAATAGCGTATAACTTATTTCACAAATAAAATCTATCCAGATCCATCAACCAACATGCAAGTGGTATTTTTTTATTTACCCAAGATACCCAATACATGACAAATATAATTTGAACAACCTGCGAAAAGTAACACATTGTGCGCAAAGATACTTCTTGAGTTTGATGATCACTTGTACAATATTAACCTGTTTGTCAAACTTTTATCAACTGCAGCTCTCTTGGAAGATTTTCAAAATGCCTGCTTCAACTAAACTTCAAGGATCACCGAAACACGACGAGCAAGTAGTTTTATCGGATATTATCAATGGTTTTACTTACCACACCTACTGGTGAGGAAGTATTGTAATCGCGAAAAATGTCGAAAAAGTCGATAAAGGCCAAAAATTAAAATAAAAAAAAAATACTCAAACTTCGTTTATTGACATTAAAGAGGCGACTGATCATTTTCGGAAAACTTTTTGTAGTGGTTAAACATTGGTGATTGGGGGTTTCAAGGGGTAGGGCAGGGCATATCTCAACTTTTTGACGTTGGTATATTAATACGCCTCCAATCCCAGTAATTATACGCATCTATTAGACATATTTCACTCATCATAGTAAATTTACTGTTGTGGGCTGTATGCTGCGAAAGTCGATATCGTCATCCACGCAGGATTAGTCAGAGCAGCGATCATGAGCGCCCGTAGTAATTTATCTCGGAGAGAGTCACTGATTTGCGATCAACATTAGTTGAAGTGTCACAATGATCTACACATGTCGAGATAGGTTTGAAGTTGTAACAAATGACTTATATTGTGAGAGCCTCGTGAAAATAGTGTTGCTATTATTTCTAACTGTATCGTTCTCTTGCAATATGGGCTGATTTCGAGATCCAAACTATCATGGTGCAACGCTTTACCTTTGTTCTAGCCTTTTACACCATGGTAGAGGCGACTGATTATTTCATGAACCGTGTTTTTTTTTACAAGAGACGCGCAAAACGGCTCTATCTCCAGTTCGAATACTCAAAATTCAGAAATTGATGAAAACTAGATTACAGAGTTAGTCAGATTAGATCGTTGATTTTTGTCATTGCGGTACAAAATTCTATTTAATACTGTATAGACCACGGTTTATGAGATAATCAAATGAGACCTACACTGTCGTACTTAGGTAAAAGGCAGTAAACTTCCTTGTTAAATTTTGACCTCAATACATTTCTTTTATGACTGCAGATACAAAATATATCATTGGTCGCGTTATTGAACAAAATATGTAGTTGTTTTTCCACTTTGTCAAATATTCCACATTAATTACATTTTCTAAGCATAAAATCAGTAAATTGATTTATCAAGGTAAAAAAGCAGTAGTTTTCGAACCATACTGCTTTTATCCACTGTATGCTACAAGTACTGCCTTTTCGCCCTTTATTACGTAATAGATGTTTACTTATTCAGTTTTTTATGTAATAATTGTATTATTTGTGAATAAGTGTTTAACGTGATAAATAATTAGTTTTGTTCCGAAAGAATGACTTGAAAAATATTCTTGATTTAACTTAACATGCAAAAATACATACTGTTTTTATTTTATTTATATTGTCATTTTTGTAGAATGTAATTATTAAATGTAAATATATAATTAAGTTGAATTATTAGATATTGAAATATTTACTTTTGTGCTGTATGTCAGTTTCAATATGAATAAATTATTTTAAAATGAAATAAAATTCAGCATTACTGCGTTTTTACTCAAAAAATAGTATAAATATATTATGAAAACTACGATAAAAAGCAGTAAACTTGTTTTTGCAGAGTATTAAAGCAGTAAATCACATGTTACTGCTCTTTGATTTACGACAATTAAAGGTGGAATGCCATTTATTTTAGGTCTCGACTTCAATTATGCTCCGAAATCACATTTAAATTACTTTCATTAGGTCTTGTAACTTTGCAGCATTCATTCCCTTTTCTTGATTCGTAATAATAATATTTATTTAGTTCGAAAAAATCCAGAAGGATGAAGTCAATTTTCTCAGACTTTCCTTTTACCTGAGTACGGCAGTTTAAGCAACTGGTAATACCTAAATATTTTCCATTATCACTGATTGTGATGCGTTGTTTCATAAGGCCTTCACAACTTTTATACTTGTTGTGATCCAACGTCTTCAGTTTACGTCTTCGCAATTGTCGAGCAAGAGAACAATGTAATGGGACAATATCGTCATACGTTCTAAGTAGAGTGGAATCAACTGTTATTAACAGTCTGATCAACTTTTTCAATTTCTATTCTCTTGAGCAATACAATTACGTTTCTAAATCCAGCATGATACTATTAGACATTGTTTTGAGCAACCTTGCCTGCAATGTAGATAGATGTGAAACCCCTATTGATGAAGGACATGCAGCATGCATCTGTGGTTGTCTCTATTAATGAGTTACTTCCCAAACCAGCAAGACGATATGATAAAATGACGTCTAATTCTTTTAATTCTAGAAAAGCCAATATTTCTTTATTGTATGATCAACTGTCCTGCATTAACTGGAGCTTTCTTGATAACCTAAATGATGTTAAAGAAGATTGTAAGCAATTTTGTGATACATTAAATGTAATTTTTAGACTGTCCACAAGTACGTTACCACCAAATTGACATTGTCTATGACTAGACGATTTCCTCCTTGGTTTAATGGAGGTATTTAAATGATATTGGAGCTATGGAGATACTACTTAGGAGGTTGCAAGATTATAAAGCTTTAAGACTAAAGATTGAAAGAGACAGTGATACTGCTTATAAAATCTACATAGAACCGGAAGATGATATAAAGTGAGATCCGTAAAAGTTTTGGTCTTTTGTCAACAGCAGGAGAGGTCAAGGCTCTATACCCAAAAATACGAGGGATGTCTTTTAAGTTTTGCATATAGAAACATAGTAGGCCGCGCGGATCGAACGTCAGTACTGAATCTTAACCTCACTCTTTAGTAAACTTAAATTCAAAGTTTCGCAACAATACGTGCAGTGTTCTCACTACAGTGAATTTTTAAGTGTCACTAAGTCATTAGAAAAATGCCTTGCTGAGTTACTGTCTGTTTTCGGCAACGACGCGCCCCATCAGTCGACAATTTCCCGTTGGTATGGATAATTCAAACGTGGATGGGTGAGTCTTAGCGACGATTCAAGGGTGGGTGCACCAAAAACGGTAGTCACCTAGGAAAACGTCGATGCTGTGCGCAAACTCATCATTGAAGATAGACTTGTGATATATCGCGAGACTGAGGCGTCCTTGAAGATCTCAAAGACCTCAATTCAAAAAATGTTACATCAAGAATTAGGAGTAAGAAAATTAGTTTCACGTTGGATACCCCACCTGTTGACTGAAGAGCAGAAAGCAGCCAGGGTTAGTTGGTGTCAAAAAACGCTGGACCGTTTCAATTCCGGAAACTCAAAAAATGTGTACAGCATTGTTAGTGGTGATGAATCGTGGATTTGCTGTTATGAACTAGAAAATAAACGACAGTCGGCTGTTTGGGTGTTCCAAGGTGAAGAAAAGCCAACAAAAGTCATCCGTTCTCGAAGTGTTTCGAAAAAGATGGTCGCGACATTTGTGTCAAAAGCGGGTCGTACTGCAACAGTTCCTCTTAATGAGCAAAGAACTGTTACTGCGGATTGGTATACCACCAGTTTGCCAAAAGTCATCACCGAGCTTCGAAAAATCAACCCCGAAAGAAGAATCATCCTCCACCAAGACAATGCAGGCTCGCACACAGCCCAAAAACAAGGCAGTATTATCGGAAAAAACATGGAATTATTGGACCATCTTCCATATAGTCCCGATCTAAGTCCTAACGATTTCTTTACTTTCCCGAAAAATAAAAACTGACTGCGTGGTCAAAGGTTCCAGTCACCAGAAGAAGCTGTTGACGCATTTAAAAATGCCGTTTTGGATCTGCCAGCAAATGAGTGGAATAAGTGCTTCGAAAATTGGTTCGAACGCATGCAGATGTGTATTAATCTTAGTGGATAATACTCTCTCTACCCAGAAATTTGAACATGCTATTTGATGTTAACGGGATTGAATGCAGAAGAAGTTTATAATGCGTTGAGGAGACTAAAACCTAAATTAACTTCCGGACCAGATGCAATTCCTGCTTTTGTACTGAAAGACTGTGCTTGTGTTTGCAAAGCCTCTAGCAATGATATATAACCTATCGCTAAATAATGGTATCTAGCCGTCATCGTCGAAAGTCTCAGAGGTTGGTCTGGTTTTTAAGAATAAAGGAAACAAGTGCCATATTGAAAATTACACGAAAATCACGATTACCAACAAATTTTCAAAAGTGTTTGAGTTTCTCAATTATGGAATACCATGGAAAAGCAATTAACAGTTACAAACTTATTCTGCACTGCACAGTATATATCTGAAAATATAGACTTTAAAATTTATACTGACTTCTCGAAAACCTTGGACCGGGTGGATCATGGCATTCTCCTTGTCAAATTAGCTAGCTTTGGCGTGATTGGTTACCTCCTCGCGCTTATAAAACCTATCTATCCGAGAGTCACATAGGTAATGCACAACGGCTTCAGATCTAATAGTTATAGGGTTACGTCTGGTGTCCCTCATGATCTATCCCGAGCCATTATTTTTCATTATGTTTATAAACGATATAGACATTCAATTAGATGTCCAGTTTCTCCTGCAGCTTACGATCTCAAGCTTCTTTGCCCGATTCGGTCTCTTGATAATTGTGGAAAGCTACAATATAACATCAACATGATTGACAGCTGGTGTCGCGAAAATAGCTTGCCTTTAAATGCTGCGAAATGTAATGTGGCCGGTTATACAGGGTGTTCCTTAATGATATGCGAATATTTAAGCGTGTCAATTTACATGGAAAATTAATGTTAGTTTGCTTTATAAACTATGGCCCAAAAATGTTCCTTTACAAAATCACGGGGTGTTGAACTTTTTGGGAAAAAAATGGAAATTAATTAATATTTTCAGAACCGCTTCAGATATTTCACTGATATTTAGTGCGTAGTGAAAGTTAATAAAGTTGCATATTTTTCAATGCAAAAATAATTTTTAGCTTCAACAGTGGCGCGCGTACGGGTATTGACTTCGATATTTTTTAAGAAAAAAATGGTACGCCAATGGTTATTTGCCAAATAAAAATTATTTTTTAATTACCCGTTCAATTTAAAACAAATGATCTCTCTTGAATTGTTTTCCTTTGAAGCGCCATTTTTTTAGTAAAAAAATTAAAACCGTTCTATTGTCCGAGAAATATCTAGTTTCTCTGGAATATGTCACTGGCTTTTGACATCTGACAAGTCTCTGTTATTCAAATCTGTTCGCTGTGACATCTTTTTCATTATATAGTTTTTACAATCTTGTTAATGATGGTGAATTATTCAAATGTAGAAATGGCGGAAATGCATTACGTATGTGGCCTTGCCGACGGTAATGGTGAGCAAGCCAGACGGATTTATCACCAGAGATATCCCGATCTTGCTTTGCCAGATAGTCGAACCTTTTCTAATATTCAGCGTCGTCTTGTTGAAACTGGTTCTGTCCGAAAAGGAACATCTGAAGGTAGACCTCTACGTGTGAGAACACCTGAAATTGAGGAAGCGGAAGAACATCCTGAAACGAGTACGAGGAAGATCGCTAGACACTTAAATATTTGCCATCAAATTGTTTGGAGAATTTTAGTGGATTTTTTGTTATATCCTTACCATAGTTTAAGAGTACATGCATTACTTGCCATTGATTTTCCAAGGCGTGTGACCTTTTGTCAGTGGTATCTTCAAAAAATTACACAAAATCCGCAATTTGAATGCCATTCAGGATTTCCACAATAATCATTTGTGGACAGAAGAAAATCCCTATGCCGTAACCGAAACCCAATTTCCAACACCAATTTTTTGTTAACGTATGTGCAGGAATTATTGGCAACCATTTTATTGGCCCATTCTTCTTGCCGGGACGACTAGATTTCTTTTTGTGGGGCTATCTTAAGACACTAGTGTACACAAATCTCATTAACATGTAGAGGAATTAAGAGAAAGAATAGTTGCAGCTTGTGATAGAATAAAAAACACTCCAGGGATATTTCAACGAGTGCGCAATTCCATGAGAAGGAGGGCGGAAACATGCATACTAAGTGGGGCCATTTTCAACAATTTTTGAAATGATTTCGTTGGTTTTAATGTTATGTTTATATTGTCAGTTGTTGTTATTCATTACCCCTAATGTGTTTAATTTTTCCAATTAAATTAATAATAATTTTGCAAGTCAGACAATAGAACAGTTATTATTTTTTTACTCAAAAATGGCGCATCGAAGGTAAACAATTCAAGAGAGATTATTTGTTTTAAAATAGACAGGGAATTTAAAAATAATTTTTATTTGGCAAAAAACCATTGGCGTACCATTTTTTTCTTAAAACATATTGAAGTCAATACCCGTACGCACGCCACTGTTGAAGCTAAAAATTATTTTTGCATTTAAAAATATGCAACTTTATTAACTTTCACTACGTACTAAATATCAGTGAAATATCTAAAGCGGTTCTGAAAATATTAATTAATTCCCATTTTTTCCTAAAACTTCAACAGCCCGAGTTTTTGTAAGGAATAATTTTTGGACCATAGTTTATAAAGCAAACTAACATTAATTTGAATACACACCCTTGTATATTCGCATATCATTAAGGAACAGCCTGTATAAACAAAACTCAGACAATCATGTTTGGTTATAATATTGATCGTGCGCCTCTAAAACGCTTAAGCGAAGTCAAGGATTTAGGTGCCATTTTTAATAGTAATTATTGCGTCAATAAAATCATATGGAGACAATTAATGCTAAGAGTTACAAAAGATTGGGCTTTAAAGTACGCTGTGGTCGCGAGTTACAAGACATTAATGCAATTAAGCTTTTATATTGCTCAATTGTTGAATATATATATCAATTGTTTGGTAGGTTTTTTATAACTTTGGGATAGATAAAATTGGAAATATCCAGCAACGACTACTGAAGTACCTACATTTCAAGGAAAATGGCAGTTGTCCGTCAGTTGGCTACCCTCAACAAATTTTAGGAAAGGCCTTTGATCTAGAAAGTCTTAGAGAAAACGAAATTTAATTTTCTTGTTTCACGTTTAAATTCTAGACAATTTGATAATTTTTATTTTCTTACCCCTAGAACAAACATCTTAAAGTTTTCTCCACTATTTTACTCTTGTGGCAGGGCTAATGACGTGGCAGAAAAATTGCATATATTTCTGTGAGGTCTTGTCTGTTTTTTGCTTTCTTATCTGCACTATGATATTTTTAAATAGCATCTTTGTATTTGAACTACCTACTCTTGCTTGTATTATGAAATAATGATGTTTTTTTGTTGTTGTCCGGACTGTATCCTACTCTGTAAATGGCCGTTGCTGTTGAGTAGTGTACAAATAAATAAATATAAAATTAAAAAATGCATGACATAATACATCTTTATTATATAAGCATACATTGAGTAATTTTTTTTGTTCTGCAATTAGTACAATGGAGTGCGTTCAAACTATTTTAAGCGGCATCGGCATAAGAAATTGATAAACACCAGTTCAGTCAAAAAACTACTGAGCAGGCTGAAGAACTCTCCCTTGAAAGAGAATATTCCTCTCTCCAGCACCTCGACTTTCCAACAACAGTATGAAGGGATGATCCACGTTGACAATCTTAGGAGGCGCAATGATCGCACTCATTGGCACCATCTCAAGGTCCCCTTGAAAAAAATTTTATTTTGTTAAAGCATTGCTTACATACGATGAGTACCCATGTGAAGTCCCATGTCCCCCTGGGAGTCTTGTTGGACTTCAAAATTTGCAGAGTTGGCATGATTATGTGTACTCTTTTGCCGATGTTCGCCCCCCTGAGAAATATTTCTGCGAGCGTCCATGACGAAAAGCAGCATGTTTAGTTAATTCCCATCATAATGAATACACTCCACCATATACAAGAACCAATCTAGACCAGGCGCTGGATGGAATTGACTGTGCAAAATGAGAGGACCGTTCTTTATGAACAGATATCAACTAAGAAGAGATCAAAGAATCATGATCCGGATCAGAATTACTTTATTTACTTCTACGCACTCTAGGCATTTTGAGCAATCACAAACAGGCTAAATGTACGAAAACTGAATGCTTCTTTATCACCAAACAAAATACGCAGCCACCACAAAAACTTAACAGAAAAACCTGACCATTTTATCACTTGTTGTTCATGGCTAGATAAATCGTTATGTAAAAAAATCCTAAAATTCTAATAAACATACATAGGTGTTTACCTTTTTTTTGTCACTCAGTATATAAATAAATAAGTAAATGGGGAGATGCTCATTTTTCGTGTTAGTGTGGAAAGAGTATTATTTTTATAAGACAAAGAATGTTTCTATATTTTTGTTTCAGCTCGTGTTGTTCTTGTACCAAAGTTTGACTTATTATTATTAATTAGCCATGAGGAGATGCTCATTTTTCGTTTTTAGTGTGGAAAGTATTATTTTTAAAAGAAAAAGAATAGTTCTTTATATTTGTTTGGTGGGGGATGGGTTTCTAATAGCCGTACTTGGAAACGATGCTACTTATCTCTTTTTTTCACTATATTTTATATGTAATACTGATATAATGGCCAAAATGTAGTACATATTAGTATATATTCCGCGGTTTGATCGATTTTTGGAATGTGACTAAGCAGTCAGGAGTCAGGACCAGATCTATATAAGATCTAAGATATACATATACATACATAGATTTATAATAAAAAATATTTACTTACCTGTCGATATAGTTCAATGTTGATAGGCGATGAAATAACGTGAGATGATTTGCATAATCTTTGTTCACCAGATATGTTGATGAGAGAAAGCAGATTTATTTTTTATGGATAGAAGATCGACCAAAACTGAAATTCTCAAAATCAACTGCCACAGACCAACGATTTTATTTTCGACAAATGGAATGAGGGTACAGGGTGTAAAGTTAGTAGTGGATCAACGGAAGTCAGGTGATAGAGGGCCTCAAAACATATCGAATTAACCCCTATTTATGTGTGGTCCAAAATTATATATTTCAGGAGATATTCGCTTTTTTTTGAAATTTCCAAAAAAAAAAACGGGATAATGAACTTTCAATCGCAATTACAACTAAACCATTAGGTTTAGGGCTGTGATTTTTTTTGAGATGAGCTAAATGGTTAGTTTTAGCAATGGTTATGTCACTTTTTAACAGAGCTAATTAGAAATCTTGAATTCATTCTTTTATGAAAAATCTCTTCCATCCCTCAACTTTGGAAGGCGGTAAAAAAATTGAGGTTGTATTTCATTGTTCATTTTATTGTAAAAACTATTTCAACCCATGTAGAATAAACCCTTAAAATTTCAGTTTGACCACGAAAAAGGACGAAAATATGTTTTTTCGGTGAGTTTTTATTTTATAATTTTGTAATTCTAATATTAGTGTAATTATGCAAGTTTGTCTCAGAACATGAGATCGCGAAGTAATATATCTTATCGTTCTACTTGAACATTGAATTATCCTTCCACTCCTTATGTGTGGCAAAAGATGGTATCACCACACGTCCCTAAAATAACGTACAAATATACTAAGTGACATATAAATCCGAACACCCAGTTTAAATGGTTTTATTGTAATAAAAGTTGGTGAATATATGTATCTTACTGTAAATAACAAGTGAAACAATTTTCAGCCTTATCAGTTGAACATTCCGGTTTTTATACTGCTTTTTTTTAATTCACTAACGCTCTAAAAATGAATATTTCAGCCGCAGTAAAGAATCAACGTTGGCGGATTTTGGTTCTTGACATCCTTTACGATCGGTTACGATGCCTAGAGTACGGAGACCTGTACGATTTCGTCAACTTAGTGAGTTTGATAGGGGCCGTATAGTGGGACTTCGGGAAGCTGGACTTTCTTTTCGGGCAATTGCAGTTAGAGTGCAAAGAAGTGTAGACACTGTGGTTAGGTGTTGTCAGGCATGGCTTCGAGAAGGCCGTACGCAAAGAGCAAGGGGCACTGGACGCCGCCGTAGAACAACAGACCGTGAAGATCGCCGCCTAAGATTATTGGCCTTAAGGGACCGTTTCTCCACTACCAGGTCCATTGCAAATGAATGGTTTGCAGAACACGGAAGACCTATTGGCATGCGAAGTGTTTACCGACGAATGAGAAGTTTTGGCTTGTTTTCATACCGGCCACACTGGGTCCTCCCGTTAACTCGAGAACACCGACGTAATCGCCTTGAGTGGTGCAGACAACGGTCACTCTGGGATCAGGAATGGAACAGTATTGTCTTTAGTGACGAGTCTCGATTTTGTTTAGGCATGCCAGGGTTAGAAGGCGACGTGGTGAAAGGAGGATTGCACAGTTTTTTGTTGAAAGACATGTTCATCACACTGTTGGAGTTATGGTTTGGGGTGCTATAGCTTATGGTTCCAGGTCACCTTTAATCTTCATCAGAGGTAACATGAACGCGCAGCGTTATATCCACGAAGTTCTAGAACCCCATCTTTTACCCTATCTTGACACCCTGGCAGATCCAACTTTCCAACAAGATAATGCCCGACCACATGTTGCAAGAGTCACAATAGACTTCTTTCAACATAATGATGTCACATTGTTACCATGGCCACCAAGATCTCCCGACTTATCCCCAATTGAGCACGTGTGGGATATGATGGGTAGGAGATTGCTCAATTTGCAACGTTCTCCTCAGACTCTAGAAGCACTTCGAGAGGAGTTGGTGGTTGCCTGGAATGAGATACCACAGGAGGACGCAAAAGTATCATAGCGGGATGATCCACCCTGAAATGGTTGATGAAAGTTTTGATTCTAGTTGTCACTACTGCTTAAGGCTTATGTTCTGCAAAAGTAAGATTAAGTTGGAGACCCATAGGGATATTGATGTGTGAATGGATTTTTTAGCCCTGAAAATAACTGTAATATCAGAACGTATGTATTTTACAGGTTCATCGACATTTTTATTTTAGTACTTAATTGTTTTTTAAAAGTCCATGGTTCGAACGTTTGTCCAAAATTCACGCATTTTCGAACATTGACTTTATTATTTTTATATGGTCCAAACAAATTCTACTTCAAATATATTATCAAACACACTGAGATACAAAATATATGTAAAAGTTAAAGTATTGCGCCGCTGCGCTCACAACAGAAAAAACATAAGTTTCAAATGTTGCATTAAAAAATAAAGTATCATTATAATTTTATTTGTTTCTGCTTTTGATGTTATTGTGAGTGCAATGGAGCAGCACTTGTTTATACGTAGGTATGTTTTGTGTCTTAGTGTGCTTTATTATAGATTTGGAGTGGGGCGCTCATAAAAAAATAATAACTTTAATATTTAACTGTTGGCCATTTAAATAACAATCTCTACTAGTACTAAAATCAAAAGAAAAATGTTGAAATATTTAAATGCAAAAATTTCATACCAGCGATCAATTTAAAATTTGATTCTGATCCTTTTTGGAACTAATTTCATGGATAACCCACTAAACCAGTGGTCGCCAACCCGTCGATCGCGAGCTACCGGTAGCTCACAAAGGCGATTCTGGTGGCTCACGACATATTTTAAAAATGTGTAAAATCATAGAAGCTTCCGTAAATTCTCATAATAAACACAAGCAGCGGCAACACTGCGGTTAGCGATCTGTTTGAGAACGATCTCGATTACTTTGAACGGAATAAATACACAAGGCGCGGCAACATACCATTTCCATTCGGAACGAGAAGAACAATATTTCTTTACCGAAGTTAAAGGTAAAAATGTATGTTTGTTATGTAATACATCTGTTTCCGTTGCTAAAACAGGAAATATCGAGAGGCACTATAAAACTGTACATTCGAATTTTGAAAAATCATTCCCCTTACGTTCTGCAACCAGAACGGAAAAACTGAAACAATTAAAAAATCAGTTAATTGGACAACAGACAAAGTTTTTAAAAACAATTGACAAAAGGGTGCAACTGAAGCATCATACCGGATGTCCCAGATAATTACACAAAAGAAGAAACCTTATGAAAATGAGGAAATGATAAAACAGGCGTTTTTAGAAGCTGCAGATTCATTATTTTCCAACATTAAAAATAAAGACGAAATAGTGTCTGCTATAAAATCTATGCAACTTTCTGCTAATACACGCATGAGACGAGTGGAAGTAATGAGCAATGATATAGTTTTACAGTTAAGAAATGACTTCGATACCTACGCTTATTTTTTACTGCAGCTGGATGAATCCCCAGTTGTCGTTGACACGCCTTGTTCGTGAGGATGGTTTTTAGTGATTTTACGATTAAAGAAGATCTTTTGAAGTTTATTCCACTAAAAGGACAGACTACTGGGCAGGACTTGTTTTCTTCTTTTAAAAATATTATATCTTCTGAGAAAATTCCATTATAGAAAATGGTACGCTTGACAACCGATGGCGCTCCAGCTATGGTGGGCCGTGACAAGGGTCTAGTGGGGTTATGTCGTAAAGATGAAAGTTTTCTGCAATTTCTCTATCACCCCTGCATTATCCATCAGCATTATGTGGATACATTTTCTATAACTAAATAACGTTGAAATTGGTAGTAAAAATTGTGAACAAGATTAGAGCTCAAGCGTTACAAAGAAGATTATTCAAAACCTTAGCCGATGATATTGATTGTCAATACGGGGAACTACTTCTGCACTCTGAAGTCTGATGATTAAATAGGGGACGAGTGCCATAGTTCAATTTTTCGATCCCGGAACTGAAAAATTCAATCTGGCTTAGAGATTTTGATCTTCTTTTGTATATTACAGAAATATTAAATGAACTTAATTTGCGGCTTCAGGGGAGAGACAAAGAACTAGCAGAAATGATTTCTGATGTAAAATCATTTATTAAAAAGCTTGAGTTTTGGGAACAAAACTTAATCGATGGCTATACCAGGCATTTTCCTGTTCTTTCAGAAAAGATATCTCAAAGTCCATTAGAACCATAAGACAGTAAATATCATTTAGAAATAGTCTCCAACTTGAAGGACAACTTCAAAAATTGTTTCAATGATTTCAACGAAATTGCTATAGTGGCGCAATTTGTTGTTTCACCCTTCATGGAAATTGATATCTAACAGTTTGCAACTTCTGTTACGCAGAATTTTAGCGAAGACATCGCTGCGAAAGAAATGGAAGTGATAGCGTTTCAAAATGATTTAGCTTTAAAATCATTAGTCTCAAATACAAAATGTATCTGGCCTTCAGTAAGTAAAGATAAATATTCAGTTTTATGACGTGTTGCCTTGAAAGTGAAAGCGTTATTTAGTTCAACCTATTTGTGTGAATATTCTTTTTCAAATATGAAGTTTATTAAAAACGAATACCGTATTCGAATCGCGGGATCAAATTATGGTCCAAACATTAAAAAAAAATTGTCAGTGAGTCTGAGTGTCAGGCTTCTCATTGAACCCGCATATTTTATCTAGACATGTTTTTGTTTAAAATAGTGCGTTGCTTTTTTTATTTTTAGTTACCTTTATTAAATCGTATGTGACATCCCATTATAGCTGAAGAAAAATTTTGTTTATTATTCAAACACCCACGATTGGTAGGTATGGATGTAGTTATTAGTTTATTCAAGTTTATTAGTATGTATTAGTATTAGTAAAATAAACACATGTATGTCGCATACAATTGTGTATAAATTCATTTAGGTTGGGTTACATTGGTTACACTATCCCAAAATTATCAAAGTAGCTCAACACACTGAAAAGGTTGGCGACCTCTACACTATACTAAAGCTATGTAGTATTTGAAGTAGTGAATATTAAAAACTATAAAACCCTAAGCTTAGCCATACCAGTAATTATAATTAAAAGCTAGTTAATTCCGATAAGTGCAAGTCATCCCAAATGACTGCTATCAAGTTGAGAAGCGTTAATAATGGAATCGAAGCCCCAATCCTTACAAAGCTGTGTACTTTTTTATATTAAACCATTTACGTAGCGTATACTTATTCTTAAAAATATTTAATACTTCAAAACATCACATAAGACAACAATATAATACAAAACAAACAATCTAATAGACTCGCGTTAATATTAAACGTAAGGTAAACCGTCCAAATTTACCTTGTGATTTTTCTATAGACAAAACGTTTCGAGGCTTTTGCCCTTTGGCATCACCTGGGATGATTGAATTTACAGTACTCTCCAGATTCAAATCTTCAAAAAATAAGTATGTGAGGATTTTTTTTTAAAGCACTGCACGACTTTTGCTGTTTGCAAGTAATTGTGTATTTTATTTTCGAGCATTGGCAACGTTTCGCTGAATATTTTGGTCAGTGGTTAAAGTCTGGTCGGTTAGTAGGTCTTCGGGATCTGGTTGCCCATATACCTGTCAGGGAGGAATAAAAGAAAACTAAAGAAATGAAGGTGTAACGTCAAGAGGGAACTGCGTTGGTAAGTAGAACCAAATCATTTATTTTAAAATCGATCTAGAAAATTGATATTGGTGTTTTGAACATTATCGAGCAAGAAAAAAATCACTGATAACGTTGAAAATAAAAAATGTACGATTATACATATTTATTGCATACATATTAATTACACATTTTATTTTTAGTTTTTGAGCTAAAAATAGGTTGCATTAAATCAATGGGTAACAATTATTTTGTTGCAGTATAATTAGTGCAAAGTGGAAATCTTTTCTGTTGCGGATTACTGGACAGGTTGAAGAACTCGTCCTTGGAAAAGAATATTTGCAGCCCCATCTTCTCGATTTTGCAACAGCAATATGAATGGATGGTCCACATTGACAATCCTGGGCGGCGTTATGTCTAAGCTTGTAGCTACAGCAACCAAGATCCCTTGAAAAAAATTATATGTTAACACTGCGTCCACAAACTTCCCAAACAATACAGATAAATCTGAAGTAAATAACGAATTAAAGAATTATGCTTACGGATCTTGCAGATTCAGAAAATCGTGGCAATACTTCAGTGGTTACAAAATAGCCCCAAAAAGGTTCATATACACATTGGTCTTAAAACTACGCCATTACTGAGATGCAGGATGTTAAAGTTGTACTCTGTTTATATTGTAACCGTGCATCACGAGCGGTATAGCTCTACCGTCATCAAGAAGTAATCTGTCAAACTTCGAGCAAGGTTCGCGCTCACCCTGGAAGGCTTCTGGAATTCATCTATTGAAGTTAAATACCCGATCACATAGCGGAAGCAGGCAGCCACAGTCGAAACAGTCAACAACGCGGAATGCGATAGTCCAGTCCACAGGCTAATACATTTGTAATAAATTAGTTGCAGGTGTTGTTATACATTAGACTTTTTCGTCTACACTTTATTCAGTTTGAGTTAAGAGGTTCCGAGGGTTATATTTATAATATAATATTCAATATTTACTCACCTGTCGATATACCTCAATGTTGATGGGTTGGTATGACGCGAGAGGATTTGCATAATGTTGTGCACCAGATGAGTTGCGGTAGAGATCAGAAACATTCTTTATATGAATGATTTTTAAATCCACTTTAAGAACATGATGGAACTGAAGAAGCTCGAATTGATATCAACATCAATTTAATGTTACAGTTGGGATTAGACGTAAAGATTCACCAAAATCAGAATTCCCAAACAGCAACCATATTATTTTTCGTCAAATGGAATGGGGGAACATAAACGGTTTAGATCACAATAATTATATCAATAGATAGATATTAATCTGATTTCATGACCTAATGCAACACATTAATATCAATAGTTATTAATATTTTATTGTTAGTGCTTTGTATTATTCTAATATTAGTATAATTATGAAGCTTTGTCGCAGAACATGAGATCATAAAGTAATATATCTTATGGTTCTACTTCGTAAAGTCTAAACAACCAATGTGTGGCAAAAGATAGCATCATCACACGTCCCACAAATAATATACAGTTATGTTTATTTAGAGTGTTTCGCAAAATTATCATAGCGGCACGATCCACCCTGAAATGGTTGATGGAAGGTTTGATTCTATTTGTCACTACTGCATCTGAAATGGAACAGTGAATCTACTTATATACCCTATTTCACGAGTATTCATCACGGTAGAATGACAGCCAATTATCTAGTAATATCTCAAAATTCCCCATATCGGCACAGAACACATCATTCTGACGGATCCGTCAACGCCAGGTAGACAGAGCCGTATTTTGTTTTGGTTTTTTGTACGCTACAGATTCATTTTGTACTTGCTAACAGCTCTTTTATTTAGAAAAGATCATTTGCATACAGAAAACAAAACGCTACAAACAAGTTATACTAGATTTACAAACCGAAAAACCTAAATAACATTAACACAAAAATGTCACTTGCTGATGAGTTGTTCACCTCAGTAGACGTCAAAGCGTGATGGATACTCGTGGAATAGGGTATAGTACTCTCCAGATTCACATCTTTTCTGCATTTTTTGCATAAAGTTATTGTTGCTAGGCTCCGTGGTAATCAAATCTGCGCTCAACCGCCATCTTGGAATTTTCAACTGCCATTTTTACGGAAAAACATATTATTCATGCATCAATTTCATCACCCCGATTTCAACATACTAGCAGAACCTATTCAAAAAATAAGTATATGGGAATTATTTAGGAGAGCACTGTATGATTTTTGCTGTTCGCAAGTAATTGTATATTTTATTTTCGAGCATTGGCAACGTTTCACTGAATATTTTGGTCAGTGGTTAAAACCTGATAAGTCTTCGGATCAGGTTGCCAAGATACCTTTCAGGAAGAAATAAACGAAAACTTAAGAAAAAAAGGAAGAGGTAACGCCAAGGAGGAAGTGTGTTGACATTGTTAACTAGAACCAAATAATTTATTTTAAAATCGATGTAGAAAATTAATATAGGTGTTTGGAACATTGTCAAGCAAGAAAAACTTCATTGATTGTATTAAAAATAACAAAATGTATGATTATATATTTATTGCATACATATTTATTACACATTTTATTTTTAGTTTTTGAGCTAAAAATAGGTAACATTAAATCAAAGGGTAGTAGCAATTACTTTTTGCTGTATAGTTAGTGCAAAGTGGAAATCTTTTCTGTTGCGGATTATTGGGCAGGTTGAAGAACTCGTCCTTGGAAAAGAATATTTGCAGCTCCATCTTCCCGATTTTGCAGCAGCAGTATAAATGGATGGTCTACGTTGAAAATCGTAGGCGGCGCTATGTTTGCACTTTTAATTACAGACAAGATCCCTTGAAAAAAAAGTTATATGTTAACATTGCTTCCACAAACTTCCCAAACGATACAGATACATCGTAAGCTAATAACGTCTTAAATAATTATGCTTGAGGATCTTACAGATTCAGAAAATCGTGGCAATACTTCTGGGGTTAGAAAATAGGCCCAAAAACTACACGAAAAGCTCATTTATACATTGGTCTTAAAATACGCCGTTACTGAGATGCAGGCTGTTAAAGTTGTACTCTGTTTATATTGTAATGCCCTCGTAACAGGGGCCTTGAGCAAAGATGAGACGTCCTCGCTATATCGACGCTTGGTCTACCAGAGTTGCGCCACCGTGTATAGCTTGTGGCGTCTTCGGGAAGCATCTGCCGTTATCAAGAAGTAATCTGTCTTCTTGCTTCGATCAAGGTTCGCGCTCGCCCTGGAAGGCTTCTGGAATTCGTCGATTGAAGTTAAATACCCGACCAGGTGACGGAAGCGGGCAGCCACAGTCGGAACGGTCATCAACGCGGAATGCGATAGTCCAGTCGACATGGTTATAAATTTGTAATAAATTAGTTGCGAGTGTTGTTATAAATTAGTGCAAGAGTAATGTATTAGACTTTTTCCTCTACACTTCATTCAGTTTGAGTTAAGAGTACCCGATGGTTATTTAATATAATATATAATATTTACTCACCTGTTGATATACTGCAATTTTGATGGGTTGATATGACGTGAGAGGATTTGCAAAATACTTGTCCACCAGATATGTTACGGTAGAGATCAGAACCATTGTTTATGAGAATGATTTTTAAATCCACTTTTAGCACAAGATGGAATTGAAGAAGCTCACATTGATATCAACATCAATTTAATGTTACAGTTGGTATTAGACGCAAAAATTAATCAAAATTAGAATTCCCAAAATTCACTGCCGCACAGCAACCATTTTATGTTTGGCCAAATGGAATGAGGGAACATGAACGGTTTAGATCACAATAATCATATTAATAGATAGATATTAATATGATTTCATGACCTAATGCAACACAGTAGTATTAATAGGTATGAATATTTTATTGTTTTGTTAGTGCGATGTATTATTCTAATATTAGTATAATTATGAAGCTTTGCCGAAAAACATGAGATCATAAAGTAATATATATTTTATCGTTCTTCTTCGTAAAGTCTAAACAGCCAATGGGTGGCAAAAGATAGCATCATCACACGTCCCACAAATAATATACAGTAATGTTTATTTAGAGTGTTTCGCAAAATTATCACAGCGGAATGATCCACCCTGAAATGGTTGATGGAAGGTTTGATTCTATTTCTGAAATGAAACAGTGAATCCACTTATATACCCTACTTCACGAGTATCCATCGCGGTAGAATGGCAGCCAATTATATAGTGATATCTCAAAATTCCCCATATCGGCACAGGACACATAATTTTCAGGTCAGGTAGTCCGAGCCTTATTGTTTTTTTTTGTACGCTACAGATTCATTTTGTACTTGCTACCAGCTCTTTTATTTAGAAACGTTCATTTGCATACAAAAACAAAACCCTAGACAAGTTTTACTAGATTTATACCCGATTCATTATTGCCAACGTCGCGGACTAATACAAAAAATGTCACTTGGTTCACTTCAGTTGACGTCAAAGCGTGATGGATACTCGTGAAATAGGGTATAGGCTTGTCTTGTGCTGATGTAATGTTATGTAGGAGACCCATAAGGATAAGATATGTGGATGGATTGTTCGTCCCAGAAAATAAGTCTTATTTCTGGATGATCGCAATTAAATATTACAAAACGAATTTATTTTACACTTTTATCGACATTATTAAATACACATTTGAATTTAAAAATAAAATTGTAGCGTTGCGCCATTGCGCTCACAATATAAACAAAAGATGGATTATATTATTGTGCATTTATTTGTTTCAACTGAGAGGCGCAGTTGAGCAACACTTTCATGTTTATATGTTTTATGTCTCAATGTTTCTTATTATAGATTTGGAGTAGGAAGTGCTGCGACCATGCGCTCATGAAAATTAGCGTCAAGTAGATTTACTCTATACTTCCCACGCCTTCTAAACGACGTCTAGTACAATTTTTCAAGTAGTGCATTAGCATATAAAAGACGTAGATTTTGTGAGCAATGAGCATGTCCGTACACGGTAGCCTCATTTATTCAGAGGTCTGGTGTAAAACTGTTTGCCGGCAATGTTTGTCACGTGATTATAATAGCTCTTGACACATACTTATATACTATATATTCTATACTATATAATAGTACTTCACAAAATCAAGTGACCTCATAACATTACGTAGCATAATGTTCATATATAGAGATAATACCGCGTCATCCCAATTCTGTAAATATTTAAGTTTTAAGAGCAAATGTACGCAGAAATCTATAATGTGCCACACCTCATACGTCTCGACCACCATCTTTATGTTTCACCGTTGCTACCTCTCAAACTGTTGCCGCAGGTTATGGGATTCCTTTTCCATCATTGAGAAATTATTCTGAGAATACTATTGGGAATAATTACGAGGGAGAGCGAAGCTGGATCTCTCCTTGGAAGGATGACGTCATGTTTAAGCATGAATAATGTTCTTTAAAAGAAAAATGTAGTCTGCTTTTCTTAATTCTTGGGGAATTACGGCGATCTTATTTGGCAACATCGTTGAAAGGGTAGAAATTGCAAGTTTGTCCAAATACAGCAAATAGCTGGGCATCTTCTTGGAGAATACGTTGTTCAATGGGTCCTCTTAGAATAACCACTTAATCCTTCAAATAGCAATATACTTATTCTTAAAAATATTTAATACGTCAAAACATCACATAAAACAATACAGAAGTAACAACAATATAATACAAAACAAACAGTCTAATAGACTCACGTTACCATTAAACGTAACTTAAACCGTTCACTTTGGCCTCGTGATTTTTCCATAGAACAAAACATTTCCAAGATTTTGCCCTTTGGCCTGTAGAGCAGCGATGAATGGATGATCTGCTAAGAAATCTTCTGGTGGCGGTGGCATGCATCTTGCCGATATCATAACCCCTTGAAAAACACCACGTTATTATGTTTGAATGGTAAATGGGGTTAAGCAAGCAACAAGGCTTCATACAAACATTCACTCATGCAGTCAACCATGCCTTAGAAAGACTGATCTTTTGACTAATTAATCGCGAATATATAGGGTGTCCCAGTATAATAGAGTATCCTAGAAAAAACGTCCTACAGGGCGGAGATACAGGCACCTGAAGGACCCTACTGGAAATTGGAGCATTACTTGATGATATCCATAAAAAAAATAATTAACTCATTTATTGCCGAAATATTTTTCACTTTGTACAATAATGGCCCGAAAATAAGCCTATAGGCCATCGACCAGAGCTTTAAAAGCGGGGTAACTCCAAGTGACAGAACAAAATCATCCGCGAGTCGAAGTACGACATTTTTCAACTTTACCAGAAAATCGTTGACTATGTATTTTTGCAGTGCAACATGACCTGTTAGTTACGATGTATGTTTGGGAAAAATTCTGAACCAGTAAATATTATCCAATTCATCTGACATTTGTTTGGTCCGCCTAACAATACACAACGAGTTATTTCAGTTATAAATGCATGGGATTCGGTCAACTTGGAACATTTATTAAAAATACGACCGTTCGGAGACTTTAAATGCTATCTCCACGTAAGGTACATGCCAGTTTCTAAAATAGTTAGCAAAGAAATCACATTTCTGCTACATACAAGTTCTTGGTTTGAGTATAGGTGTATTTTTTACAAACTGACAGGCGTTCAAAGTTGCCGAAATGTTGTACGAGGTCTGTAAATTAAGTGATGAGACTGGCAACGAAGCGTTCGATCTGGCAACACTGGAGCGTCGGGAACGGAGAGAAGACAGGAGAACGCGTGATCCGCATACAGTACAAGTTTGAACTCGCTCGAGTTATTTGGTTGTCCGTAGCGATTTTTTTTTCTGAAGCATTTTTTCTATTGTTCTAAAAATGATTGACATCAATTTCGAGCAACGGTGTGCTATCAGGTTTTGCTTTAGAGTTGGGCACAGTGCAACGGAAACGGTTGCTAAACAGGCCTACGGAGATAGTGTTTTGTCAGAAGCCCAGATTAAAGGCATTTTCAATAGGGAGAGAGTCGATTGAAGATGAACCACTGAAAGGACGGCTTCAAGAACCGATGAAAATATCGACAGAATCCGAAATCTTGCGCGTTCAAATCGTCTGTTGGTAGTCAGAATGATCGGGGAAGAGTTAAATTTGACTCACACCACCGTTCATCAGATCAAGAACAGCTGGGTGTTGTATCATGATAATGCTCATTGTCACATAGCAATGTCAATAACCGAGTTTTCGGCCAGTAAAAACGTTTCTGTGGCTCCTCAGTCTCCTTATCCGACTGCCTTCAGTCCTTCAGTCTTTTCTCTCCTACCAAAGTTGAAAAATCACCTCAGGGGGACTCATTTTGGAACAGTCAAAAACATTCAAACGGCTGTAACCTACCAGCTTAAGGCTATTCCAGAACTGGAGTTCCATCACTGCTATGAGGAGTGAAAGAACCGTCTTCAGCGCTGTGTGACTTTAGAACGAACTTATTTTGAGGGTGGTAATATAAAATTGTAATTATGTTTGAATAAGTTATCAAAAATCAGTATCGTTTAATAAATGATTCAAAATGACCAAATCCCTAGAATTTATATCTGAATTAATATCAACGGTCTGAAATCCAAAACTGCAAAGTTATTCAAAGAGTTATGTGCTGCCATGTTGAATCTAATATGGCGCATTCTACAAAATGGCAATTCATCATTTCCACCATAACCAGTATGATATTGGAATCAAATTTAAGGGCTTGATGAGAGTAACACAAAATCTTGAAAAATACTCAATAATTCCTGATACCCAATCTGGCTTTAGACAAAATCATAGTACAACATCCATGCTTCTTCATTTGTAATATAATATTTTAGGAGCCTTAAATTAGGAAATCGCTTAATCTTAATATCAATAGATTTCTCGAAAGCTTTTTACAGCATCAATCATGAATTACTGCAATCTAAATTGAATTACATAGGTATTGATAGCTAAGCTCTTTCATTTTTCAGAAGTTATCTTGGTCAAATCGCTCAATGTGTTGGCATTGATCAAAAATTGTCTCATGTGACTACAATCCCTTCAGGAGACTTCAAGCATCTGTGTCAGTACCTTTACCGTTATTATTTTTGATATACACGTTTGGCTTGAACAAAATCCGTAGATAATTCACATATTCAATCTTTCTCAAACGAGACACCACTGCTACATCATTTTAAACTTCAGAACGTCAAAAATATTGTAGAAGTTTTACAAAATATTCATCTGATCATGATCTAGCTGCCACTCTCAAAAATCTAAAATGTTATTATTTTGTGCCCAAAAAGGAGGATGACTTAACGTCACTCTTGAAGGTGTAAATAAGTAATCAAAACTTACTAGTTTTTCGAATCTTCAAAAATTCTTGGTGTTGTTTTTTACACAAAATTAAGATTTATCGAACATGTCAAAAGTCTTTCGCGGAAAACTTATCTAACGCTACGTACTCTTATTGCAAACCAATATCTACTAAATTTCAGGTTACGTAAAAAATTATGTGAATCCTTACTCACATCTATTCTAAATTACTGCAATATAGTATGCTATCCATGTTTAGGACAGCTATACCAACACCTAATTCAAATCATCCAAAATAATTGTGTTCGTTTTATTTTTGGACTCCTGAAATTTGATCATATATCCGCAAAATATCCAACACCCAATTGGTTCAATATCAGTGATTTGTTTCAATATCACTTCTCAGTTTTGACCCATAAATTATTACTTACGACTAAACCGCCTTACTTACGAAAAAAATATCATTTAACAATGATATTCATTATAGACCACTTAGAGATAAAATTATCAGGCTACCTCAGTATTCAACAACCCTATTTCAACGCAGTTTCTCCTACAATGTTGTCACCATATATCATTATCAGCTTTTCGACAAAAAGTTAAATTACCATTACTTCAATGATTTTATTACACAATGATGCTTGTTTTACTTTTCTACTTTTTGTTGAACTTTGGAAATTATGCCAGTTCTCGCTTTATTGTAACAATTTATTTATTTATTATTTATTGGTTGTGAAAAACATTTCATTATTATTAACATCTGCTAGTGACTTTTATGATTAAATGTAAGAGTAGAGCTAACGCTAATTTCACCATTTAATGCTAAGTCTTACCTTAGCTGCATTTCAATGTTGTAAAGAAATGAACACATCTATTATTATTAATATAGTCACCCCTATGATATGGGTGTCAAATGAAATGGTCACTAATTAAAAAACAAAGTTTAATTTTATCCGTCATAAGAAAACTTTAAGTTCATTTGCTATTTTCATCGAGATTAAAGTAACTCATGTAAGATTGATGCAATAATTCCCTGCTTTCTATACCGATTCACCCGGTTGTGTTCTTCACAACATGAGAAAAGTTAAATATCTACACATCTAAAAATGTCCGTCGTTTTATTTTCTATAAAAGTGCTTTAATGCTTCTTGAAAATCAACGGTTTTTGGATTACTTTAAAAAGTAAACCAAAAAAGTTTTTTTTGCAATTGCAAAGATTTCTATTCAATGATTTTAACACAAAGTTAAATAAAGGCATGTCTAGACCATCTTTCAACAACCCCCGACGATTTTCTTCTCCTCTTAATTTTTCCGTAGTCCAAAGCTAGAATGGGTGGACTAATAATGCTTTAGCTGAAAAAATATAATCTTGTCTGTTTTTGATAAAATGAACCCTTTTTGAGAAACTAGACTGATCAATACTGATCTTATCGATTCACACTGCTAGCCCCCAAAAAATTAGACTTGGATCCAAGACTTAATCAAAAAAATATAGCCTGGGGTTTTCAAATAGATAATTACAAATCTTATCAGAATAACTGCATTACCAAAATGGCTTAATCGGTATACTGGATCCAGTGCCAAAATTATTAATACTCATAGAACAGTTTTTTATGCCGCACAGACAGAAGCCTAAATACCAAGGCATCGCGACCGTTATGAGGAGCTTAAAGATCCGCTTTTTGAACTGCCTAAGGTTAGTAGAACTCCTCAAGTACATTGTTCCACAATTTCGACGCCCTAGGGATAAAGGACCGGTCGTATCGACCAGTTCTGGATGTACGAAGGTTAGGATGGGAGGCCGAAGTCAGGCGTGGCTGTCTGGCAGGCACATCGCGTAGCGGCATCGCGGAGGAGAGCTTCGAGGAGCAAAGTTCGTTGGCCTAACGGTAGAAGAGAGCTGGATCGCCAACGGCCTGCGTGTTCGAAAAGGTCCCAGGACTCTCAGTTAGAGAAGAGTCATCGTTAAGTCGGTTGGCCTTCCTCTGAACAGCATGGGGCATGGATAATGAACTCGGGCCGATAGCACCCCAAACATGTGAGCAGTACTCAAGGCTAGGTCTCATCTGAGCCTTGTACAGAGTTAGTAGGTTATGAACAGAAAAGTACTTCTTAGCCCTAAACAAATATCCTGGCTTTTTCCCAGCAGGTGCCGAACTGAAACAACGAGTGTTTTTCTCAAAAACGGTTAATTTCACCGATATCAAACAGAAAGTACATTTCTTTCAAAAATGCTATCAATGAGCCTTCGCGATATGAGTGAATTGTTCTTCATGGACACCATCATGTGTTAAACAGAAACGTTATTAAACAGTGTCAAGGGTCACGAAAACCGTTTTTTCTTTTACAATAAAGTACTTACTGGCTTACTGCTTTGTTTCTGAATATATAAGATTCACATATGACAACTTAAGTAGGTTGTGTTTGAATTGCTCAAAAGATTTTTGCCAAAACTGTAGCAAAATACCTACTTTCATCTATTACAGGATTTTTTGCTTATAGATGAATTTGTGAAATAAAAATAAAGATGAGGAAATAAGTTTTATTGTAAAAAAATGATTTGTGTTACTATATACCTTGTATAAAAAATAGTAATGTCAACATTTTTGGAAATTAGATGGTGTACAGGATGAACGAAAAAATCTATGTGGTATTTTCGGTAATGTTTGTACATATACATCAGAATAATACTAAAAAATAATACAGTGACACGGTAGGCATTTCAAATGCATCACCTTGTGTGCTGGCACCCATTTTATCAAATCTGATATTGTCACGGTCGTTTGGAAGGTTTGATCACACGCCCAAAAAAAATAGGGTTAATAAGTCGATGCTTGCGTTTGCCCTTTCCATTTCTTCTACCCAGCATGGCAAAAAATGGATGATCGGCGAGAAAATCTTCTGGTTCTCCTATTCTAGCTGTTCGCATTCTTATGTGCACACCTACAAATGAGATGGGGCTCTTAGGCTTATGTCGAATATGTGATCCGATATTATATTACCATTTTTCATGCATATGGCGGTTTTTCGTCTGATGCGATGGCTTTGGTACAGGCTCGGTCTCCAATCCACATGCATTACATGCTATGTTGAAGGTTAAATGAGAGTGAGCTAAATTTATTTTCGCGATATTCGTGGTTTTTTTAGTGCTTCATTTATGATCTGTTATATCGATGTGGAGGTATAATTATTATTAGGCATAGACATCATGCGAAACATAAAAAATCCCGACATTCGTATACAAAATTCGATAATATCTTTACGCAAAAAAATATCTTCTCACTGTTGGTAATAAACTGACTTCTTCATGCGCATTTACGCTTTCATATCCCTTGTTTTTCAACAGCCAACTTGTTGTTGTAATGCGCTAAATTGCCGTCATTTAGCAGTTAATCTGTTAAAATCTTTCAAGCTAATCATATGGAAAAAACATAATTTTTTTTCTTTCTTTAAGTGTTCATATTGATCAATACTTCATTTTGTGACTTGTGCATGTTTGATGTACGTTATTAATGGTTTTCCTGCGCTTGTTTTATTGCTCGCCCTGAAAAAGGACTTCACGTTGTAAGATTTTTTTTCATGGATATTGTAATGGTTTTAATTGATATTCAATATTCTTTGTAGTATGTCTTGGTGAAGAAAATAAACATTTCCGAAGGCTTGACTTCAAGAATCACGTTTTATCCAGCTAAACTTCAATTGCGTTTGGCTGAATCCTCGAGAACTTGTATTTTGCATCAAAATAACATTTACAGGGTGTCCTCAATGTAGCTGCTTTCCTTTACACGGCGTATAGATCTTGGAAAATTTTTTCTATTAATATATACACCGGTCTTGAGATTACTGAGATTTTAGTCTCTGCAAAATAAATCACACCTAAACAAAACTACACCATCCAGGAGCTGGCCGCATTGGCAAACAAAACATTTACATATCGGTTCTAAAAAACAAAACAAACATCGTACACTCATTCATGTTATTTCAATTTAAGGCGAGCGTCTTCGAAATGCTTTCGAGACTTCACGAGTGCATGCAGATCGTTTTTCAAGATCCCTCATGATTTATTTTTTTGCGAAGTGAAATATTTAGTGTATAAAACTGAGGTGAACACTGTCGATCACATACACGTGTCTTTGAATCTATCACAAACAACTTTGAACAATACTTATGAGTGACAGAGTTGTCCTTGAAATGTCTATTCAATGAAAGGTGAGCACTTTTTCATTAATTTTTTCTGAAACGGAACGTCCCAACTTTCAGAACTTTTCATGGGTTTTAGTGAATACGTCATCAGTACCATACTAAATACGGAAGCAAATCGACCAACTGAACCGTATCCGGAGCTGTGCCTCTATTGTGCACTGGGCAAACTGATTCTGAAACGCAGCTGCTCTTGCACAAATGAAATGTTTAACAAAGGATCATTGTTTTCTCAAAATACTCCAATAATAGTGGCAAAAACTATCGATAATGTCCGTTAGTTGTATTTTCAGGTACTGGCTATGCTTTATACTACAAAGATCATCAAAAGGCAAACTCAAAATGGTACGCCCTTGTCAAGCGGGTTATCTGGAAGTGACAAACATAGATGAGAAATACTCATACGTGGACAAGAAAATTTTCGAGGTGGCGAGACGAAACTAAAGAACGTTTGTGTGAGCTTACATAACCAAACCTCCGCGCATAGAGCAAATTACATATGTACTCGTATATGTGAGGGAGGTTGACGTTTTTGAAGTGATGCCGTGATGATTATTGAGACCCGCTAAAGATCGTGAATCAACTAATAAACCTTATTATCCTATTTGCCTGGCATTTATGCAACAGTAAAGCAAACAGAGGCGCACGATATCAGCACTGAAAGTTGTTAAAAAAAGGAAATTCAGTGAGAAATACCGACACACTGAAAACCTCAAGCAATTTACTTTTTTACTGATCATTTGGGTATTTTGAAATGTACATATTAATTTTCTAAAAACTTATCAAAAATCATAACGAGCCCGTATGACCAATTTATTCTATTTCCCATTACGTTAACGTTTAGTAGTAAGGGTTTTGGGATATAATCGAGCGCGGCAGATTAAAATAAGGAGGGGTTCCTTGCATCCCATTAAGTGCATTCACCATATATAAGCCCTTTAAACAAGGGTACGTCTAGGGCAGCCGATCAGAAGATGCACATAAGTTCGTAGTCAATGTTTTTCTAAGAGCGTCTATCTTGTGCCGAATATAATCCCTTATAAATTCAGGACAGCGTTACGTGGGAAGTACGAGGTCAACCTGCTTGACGCCATTTTTTCCGCGATCTAATTAATCTTCAAAACCGAATAGATGTGTACGACGCTCTAGTAACTACCCATTTAGCTACTTGGGCTCAAGTAGGCATAAAACGTAATATTTTATTTTCTACTTGTCTATTCAAAGATATTTACCATTTTTAGCAATCATTCACTGATCACAATCTTTTATATTTTAGACATCACTATCCGAATCTAGAAAATTTGGGATTGCATGCAGACATCAGATAACAAATAATTGTTTATGCGGATTTTATTGATACACCAAACATATATATCTACACTTCGTTAATTGATACTTAAGAGTTATACAACTTTGAGTATTCAAGAGTACGAAAAAAAAACAAATTAATGTATAAAGGTACGTTTTATAGACTTACGAGGTCTGTGAATTAAGTGATGAGACTTTCAAGGTGGAGTGTTCGATCTGGCAACACTGGAGGCGCCGGGTTTGGAGGGAAGACAGGGAACATGTGATCCGCATTCAGTACAAGTTTGAACTTGCTCGAGTCATTTGTTTGTTCGTAGCGAGTTTTTTGTGAAACGGTTTTTTCTATTGTGTTCTAAAATTAATCAATTTTAAACAACGGCGTGCTATCAGGGTTTGCTTCATTCTTGGGCACAGTGTAACGGAAACTCTTGCTAAACAGGCCTGCGGAGATAGATTTTGTCAAGAGCCCAACTTTGTCAGTTGTTTAAGGCATTTTCAGAAGAGAGAGAGAGAGTCGACTGAATATAAACCACGAAGCGGAAGGCCGTCGTCTTCAACAACCGATGAAAATATCAGTCTTATCACTTAATTTACAGACCTCGTAGTTTGAATAGTTATGAGTATTATGGAACAAAAAAAGGAAATAGTAGCGTGTATAAATCACAGTATAAGAGACAGAAGAAATAATTTAGGTAGGGCGATTAATCCTGCCAAGGAATAACAGATTTTCATAATCATTCTCAGTGGCCACAAGGGCTATCATAAATGGATGATCAGCTTCAAAAGTATGTGGTAGAACCAAAGAGTACGTTTCGAAAATTACCCCTGAAAATATCCGGAAATCAACACAAAAAACAATAAATTGTATTATATGTATATTTGTAGAATATCACAGTGACTTGAGTGAGAATGCTGGTTAACTATAGAAAGTTATCTTTAATTATTCTATATAGTAAAAGTAACATCCATGATTGTTCCATATACAGCCTGCCTAGAACTGGGCTAGTGAATTGGTGGATGAGTGGAGTAGACTAATGCATCTGAATTCGAGGAAACTCAAACCTCCATACAAAACATTCGCGATATTTCTGAAGCAAAAATAACTTAGAAGTTACTAAAAATAGATTCCAAAATGTGCCATTACCACGATACAGGGTGTTGAAGATTTTTACGCCACTGAAGAGGCTTATTAAGGACAAAAAATTAATATTCTTGAAAAAAATTGCCAATAAATATAAAATCTTTTAGGCTTTGCAGCAGCGGTGGCGAGGTTGTAAACGTTATGGATCTACTAATCATAATGAGTCACCGTGCGCTCCGCGGGTTCGAACCCCGTCCCTAGAGAAATTTTTCTCTTGCCTATGGGTGCTGTGATTGTCCGTAGCTGGTAGGCGGTATTTGACTGTCGATCGCGGAGATACTACCCGGCGGATCTCTAAGGCGGAGCCAGAATGTGTGCATGTTGCATGCCCACGTGTTTCCTCTCTAGAGTCCGCGTGGAGTTTCCTCTTGCCCCTGAATCCCCCTTTAGCCCCGCGGTACCCAATGGGTGTTTAGGCCTTATGCCTTCGTGTTCAAGTGTAAAAAAAAATTCAAACGTCACAGAAATTTTTAAAGAGGAACTGACAAACATGAGATTGTATGTTTTTAATACTCTCACAAAAAAAAATACTGGGAGTACTAAGATTGTCGTTGTTACCCTGAGTTCAACGAGGATTCCAGACGGCCAGCCGCTAATAGATGTTTCATACTTTTTGGCAACTCATCAATATGGTTAGGGCTTCATCTCAGGTGGGACAGCGAACGAAAGCTGAGTAACTTTTCTCTCTCTCTAAGTTTTATCGAAATAGAAGACCCCATCTAATATACCGCCAGAATCGATGGCATCTAGCGGTCACAGTGCTGACAGGACTATTCAATGCAAACTTAGATACAGTTCCAACAGACAGCTTGTTGATTGATTCTTGCAGTGGTTCATTCTGGTAATGAATGGCTCATGGCACTTTGTGCTGTCTTTTTTCGATAAACCTTATACTTCGGATAGGAGACCAAGCAAAGACAAATTAGACCACGCTGATGAGTTGCCAAAAAGCAAGAAACACCTGTCCATGGTTGGCTGTCAGTGATCGGACACTATATCACTAATTTGTTTAATGGCGAGTAGAACTCATCTACTATACCACCAGAATCGACCGCAACTAACGGTCTCAGTGATGACATGGCTGAGACACAGTTCCAGCAAACAACTTGATGTTTGACTCTAGCAGTGGTCAATTCTGGTAATAGATGGCACTTACTGCTGTCTTATTTTGATAAGGGGACGGAAGGGTTTAGTAGTAAACACAACAACTAAGGAAACGAGTTTAAAGCCTAAAAAATACATGACGATTACTGGCGAATTTACCACGTAATCAAATAGGAATAGTTTTTTTAAAACATACTAATATACTACTGGCTTATGGGATTTATATTTTTGTAAACTATCTAATTTTATCCTAGTATGTATGAAACATGTGCACAATGTGCATTTTAGTCCATTACATAATATCACAGTCATCGCGACATAAAATTGGTGCGTATTTATTTATGACACCCATAAAAAGCAGAGTATTTTTGTTTTCATTCATAAATAAGGAAATTAGTTTACTAGTGAAGGAAAAATGTTGGAAGTATAGATTTGTTAATTAACTAAGTATGGTTTTTACAGTGTACAGATACGGGATACAACAAATCATGTTTCTATTATAAGTTACAAGTGTTAACACCCCCAGAGCTTCTTCCATGAAAAATTTGATTTGAAATTGATCAACGTTTGCCAAAAATTCCAAAATCTCAGTTTTTGTATTTAAAATGTTTATCTCGATAATCTCTTGGTAATTTCACATAGAAAAATTCTTTAATCAAGTTAAGACAGGAAGATATTTACGAATATAGAATTCGAAGAAAAAATGTATAAAGTGCATTATTCCATCTACCACATACCAATATATTTTATATACCAGATAAAGTTACGACCGTTATGTTTAGTGAAGATATCTTTTTAAAACCATTATCAAAAATAAAGTTTCTGAAGCAATACTTCAATATTATATTATCAAACTATAAAATGATGATTGTTGAGTCTCAACTCAAATCTATTATTGAGTAAGAATTACACAGATGATTGCAAATAATGGATAGATATCCATATGTTACGAAAATATTTTCTCTATAAAGAAGTTACACATTCCACTAATTTACATTAATTTAGTGGTTCAGTCTACTCTAAGAACATACGTGTGTGATTGACCTAGTGTCACCAGATTCAATTTTCCTTTTCTTTATAGTCATGTATCGTACATCATTCACAGTCTTATGTGCGATCTATTAGCATACATTCACTAACAAATAGCATATTTATAACACTGAACACAGTATTCACTGTTTGTGATACTACTCAGAAAAGTTTATATAGAAGCCACCGTTTTGAACATATTTGAGATTGATTTAGATATGGATAGATCACATTTGCTAAGAGCGACAGTCAACTTCAGTAAGCTATAGCAACAACTATGTTGCACTGACGAGCGTCTTGACTAAGAACTAGATATGCACGTCCTTAGTAGGTCACTAGTACATTTATTAGTCATTTTTACACCTAAGATACGCGTAATGATTGTTACTAGTATACGACATCTGATGACGCTATAGTTTTCGTCGTCACAGCAGATAATTTAGTGGCAATATGTCGTTATTTTTGACAATCAAAAAGTGTTATGTTACTTTAAGATTTAGAGAATTAAAACGCACAAATGGTATGGCCAATAATCATTTATAAGAAAAACGAATTCGAGGTTCAGTACTCTTTGTATCTGAAGTATTTTACATAAATTCATTTAATTATTATGATATTTTAAATTATTTGAATCATATTTTTGACATGACAAAGCCACTGCCAAGGGTAGTTATATCAAGTGAAGACACTTCGTGGATTGTCTTTATATCATCCGCCGGTCGGCCCCATTGACCTTGGGTTTCTACAGCATTATAGTACTATATATTATAAAAACTAGACACATCTTAAGTATTTTGATGCTAAACAGCAACCTGGAAAAGTTACAAAATTAACTAGTTTGACTACTTTTTAACAAATTATATGAGTAAGCGATGTAATCAAAACTTTGCAGCGATTTATGGGCGGGACGCCATTGCTTTAGTGATTCGCTCATATATGGTTCGACATTCCGCCAAGGTTCTATGCCTTTCGCTGCATGTACCGGGACAGTGATGCCAAACTAACAAAAATGTTTAGAAAACGCCACATTTATACTGAGCTGCATGGCTTTTTTTACACAGAAGCAGCCGTGAAGGCAGAAGCCTAAACGTCAGGGTGCCGCGGCTGCTATGAGGAGCTTAAAAAACTTTGTTAATCCGATTTTTGAACTGCCTCAGGTTAGTAGAAAAGAGCTAGATCGCTGACGCCCAGTAGGTCGATGCGAAAGGGGTCCGTTAGAAAAGAGTAATCGATCAGTTGGACAGCTCTTCTATGAACAGCATCGATTACGGATAATGCAGTAGAGGCGGCAGTACCCTAACTATGAGCATTACTCTTATCTGGACAATGTACAGAGGATGTCCTGTGGAGAAAAGTACTTTTTAGCCCTAAATAAATAGCCTAGCTTTTTCCCATTAGCTGCCACTATTGACGAAGTGTGTTAGTGCCAGATCAAGTTCTCGGTGATCTGAACTCCGATCATTCGAAATGAACGGCTCTTTGGTAGAACTTAGCCATCCATCAAAACCGGATGAACGCTAGAACACTTCTTGTTAGCTAAGGTATAGTTCTGTATTTTGGAAGCATTAAACTGAACAAGCTTGTTGCGTCCCCAATCGGTGATAACTTCCAGGTGTCTCGTCAGAGAGAAAGTCGCTGCTAGTTTTCTTTTCTCCAGCTCACTGGCAGAGATCAGTTTGTCACTCTGAATTCCTGCATGTAGTGTGCTGACATTAGCAAAGCTGTGGATCCGATTGATTGTACAGCTGATCGAACGTACTTGTGATATCAAGAGCAGCGACTTGAGCCTCACCATAAGACTGGGTGAGTTTACTCCTCAGTTGCGTGACGTAAGCTAGGAGATCCCCCGTGGATCGCTTAAGCCAGAAACCATATTGCCCGTCGGTAATCAAGCCGTGACGTTCGAGGTACTCCAGGAGGTCCCTACCTAGCACCTTATTTATAACAGAAATAGCTATAGTCCTGTAGTTGTAAGGGTCGGTCTTAGATCCTTTTTTAGGTTGGGTTGGACATAAGCTAATTTCCAGTTTTTTGGGAAAGTGTCGGATTCGTAATCAATCATGTCAAATACACCGACAATTGGGCAAATAAGCAATTTGAAATTAGACAAAATTTAAATTCCAAAATGACGTTACTAAACTACATCAATCCTTAAAAGTTATATAACTATGAGATAACTTATAGATTTTGAGAATAACTTCTGTTTACATGATGGGGAGAGTACTCGTCAAAAGTGTGCTTTATAACTGTATTGAATGAAAAATAATTTCGTAGGCCGTGTAAAAAATACGATAAATATCAACATCATGAAAAATACCCAAACAAAAGTGAATTTGAGTGCTTTCACTACAAGTGACTGATAATAGTATATAATATATAATAATAATAACAATAGCTTTATCTATGTGGCAACACCGTATTTATCTCTGTCCAAATCAGAACAGCATGTATTTGGACCCCATAGTCTCTCGAATTTATTCGCCTTGTCTGTCTTGCCTTGATATACTACTCTTTGGCCACAGTATGAACCAAATAATACGAGTCGCTGTACTTTAAACGTAAAGCCACCATTTGAAAATGTGTTTTTAGCTGATGTTGTCATAGTAATTGATAACATTTTGAATAGTTACATTTCCGTGACAAATTACTTTGAACAAGTTTACAACTCTTCGTGAGCAATATGCGCAGGCGTAGGTTTTTCGATCCTTCCTACAAATATCTCACAAGGATTACTTAGCACTAAGCTAAGAACGAACGGATGATCTGCAATGAATTCTTCTGGGAAAGATGCGGATTTTCTAACCCTGACGTGCAAACCTAAAAATATCAGTTTTACCTTTGGTGCCAGTAATTCAATGTTAGTGATTTATAGCTGTGTATAAGGAAATTATAAAAGCGCCTAATGCCTTGGAGTTTACCACTTCATTACAAAAATTTGAGAATCGAAAAAATTAAATAGATCTCAAGCTTGTGTAATAGTACTTTAAATTATGCAAGTAACATACAGGATGTTCCAATGAGGGGAAAGTACGTTTTCGAGAGATTCAAAATCGTTGTCCACAGAGTCGAAATTTCAAACGCAAATGACAACAAAAATGAGCGAACGAACGAAGTTTTAGTTTGGCATTCAAAACATTTTATCACTGTTGGTTTCTAGACTTCAACATACTGCCAAAACAAATTTTTCGATCAACATTTATTCTCCACTAATGGGGTATAAGGGGAACTCTGTACACACATACTTTCAAAAAGTTGTATAAGTTGCAGCAACTCATGTTATATTTGGAACTTTGCCATAGAAAACAGGCCGGTTTTAATAACTGCATAAATATGGGCAATGAAAGCATATTATCTGCATATACTTACTTTGAATATAAAATCTTCACAATTAGTTTGCTGATTCTTCACAACCAAATCGCTGTCACTTGCGATCATTTAACTGTCACTCTATCACATTAATTGAAAAGTGTAACTTGCACAACGATTTTAACGACTTAAATGTAAAATTATTTGAAAGACGTCTGAGTAAACCGTTAGTCAGAATCATTATACAGTTCAGCATACGTCATCGCTCCATAACAAATGAAGCGATGAAAAAGTGCATTCAGCAGATACAATTCTCCCACAACTGTCAACGCTAGCTACCTTGTGAGTGGTGCATAATGAAAGATGACTTAACATCTGTCAATCACAATGAGCTGAACTGAACGGAAACCGAATAGTCTTTGCATCTGATGGAAACAATATTCTGAATCGGGTTTTTTTTGCTCAATACTGTTAAAAGGTGAACCCTTTTTTTTGAAAATTTTTTCAAACAAATTATGAAAATTGTTTTTTCGCTCCTGTCAAAGTGTTTTTAAGTTTTTTAATACATTTCGAGCAAAAAAATGTTCTTCGGAACTGTTCTCTTAGGTTGATAGTTTTCTAGGTATGAGCGATACAATATTTGAAAAAATGCGAAATTTGTCTTCTTTCGGCCTCGAAAAACAATATGAAAAAAAAAATTGTGACCAAGCTTTTTTTGTGAACTCCCAACGATGTAAGCAGAAAAATGATTATCACACGGTCTTTATACTTCCAAAAACATGACTGGTGAAAATGGCGATTGGCCAGCGTATTTTAAAAGCGTCAATTCCAGGCAAGTAATGAAGTAATAAACCAGCATTCCCACTCCAAGCAAAAAAAAACAATATAAGCAAGCTGCATGTCCCACTTTGTATATCTGAACTGGCCGAAACAGTAAATATATTTCAAATCTTTAGCACTATTCATTAAATTAGGTGCTTTGTTAAAACAATACAATATCATAGGGAAGATGTACAATACTGCTTATGCACAATATGAAAATGAACATAAAAAAGCTCACTTCAGTGCAAGAATTTTTAGTCAACAATGACTTAAGCGAATAAGCAGGAATGAAAGGATTCCCAAAACGGAACTTTTGAGATGCACGCTTCTGAAAGGAAGGAAATATAAAAGAAGCCAAACTCTTCCGCTGAAGTTCCTTTATACATAATCAAATGACAACCCACCCAAATGGAAAATGTCGCCGCGAGTGGGTATGTAACTTTAAGGAACATCACTTCTGTTATTTAAAAAATATAAATATTGGAGAATATAGTCAACTACCGAACACGACATCTTCACAAAGAAAGAATACCTGTTATATTATAATGAAAATTTGAGCTATTAACTTGAAATAGCACCAAAATCACGGTGAATGTATATGTTGAATGAATACTGTTAGATTTTCTGTAGAATATTCTCATTATTCAAGGTTTCGGCCAGCTCAAAAAACAAAGTATTTGCTAAGCGAAAAAACCTACCTGAGGCTGCAGCTGCTTCTGTTCCTTCTTCACCAACTTCAATGAAGGCCTTTTGGACAACTTGAGACACTGCCAGGCGTTCTGGATTGTCAAGCATTCCAGAAAAGTCAGCTTCATCTGTGAAAATTTGTTCAAGACCGGCCTGAAATAAACATTTAATCAGTATAGCTAGCTGTTGTTTCAAATTTGATGACAGTCTGGATGATTCAGATGTTCCATTGTCTATAAAGTTTTTTGTTTCACGAAGTTTCAATTGATGTGATGGTCAATCAGTTAACCTGATGAGGATTGAAGACATCAATCGAAACGTCGTAAAACAAAAAACTTTATAGACAAGGGACGTCCGATAAACAAAATCTCAGTATGGGTAGTTCCAGACATCTCTAATGAAAGAACGATGCAAAAATAACACGGATGTCGAAATCGAAAAAACATTATGCACAGTGTCCCATTTTAATCTCCTCACCCAAATATTTCGAAAACGGCGCGTTCTAGAAAAAAGTTTCAAACGAGAGTTGTATGGTTAAAGGGGACAAAATGACGGTGACCTTGACGTCGACCCTCAGTGATTTGAAGATCAAGTGAATATTTTTGACTGGGACCCTCGCTTCTTCACATCGGAATTGAAATAGGAGCAAATTTTACGACCGAACATCACCTTGGACATTACCTTGACCATCGCCTCAAAGCCATTTAACCCCTTACTGCATGATTCTTTGCTTTTGTTAAAAAATATATGCGATAGTTCATATTTCAAAAGTAACTAGAAAAATATATGTGATCAATTTTTTTAAAAATGGCCTTTTTGATATGTGCCAGATTTGGCACAAATTTCAATAGTTGGATGAAAACGAAAAAATTAACTGAAACCATATTTATTATAAACCATTAAAAATACATGGAAAAATGTCCCGACTAAATGCAATTTCGAAGATATATTTAGTTATTCCAGATGGAAACGGCGAAAGCAATTCCGGTCTTTGTTTAAACATAATCTAACATTACATTTATCGCACGAAACTTGTGTTTGTCCACTACACTCAGAAAATTTGCATCTCTGGTATCTTGATACCACTCAGGAAGATATCCCATATTGTCGCGACGAATTTCTTGGGCTGGTATTTACGCAAAAGGATATTTACTTTTTTTAAATCCAGTTGTAGCTCTGTATCAAGCTGTTCCTCTTCACTGGTATCTTCCATCAGAACTTTAGAAAATGTTGACTTAGAAAATAAAATAGATTTCACGTGTGCCAAATTTGGGACAGTTATCGAAAACAATTTGATTTAGTAAAACTGTGCGGCATAGTTGTCAGGTTGGTGAGAATCACCCAAAGATGACCTTGACTAAGTGCTCAGAGTCACGACCAAGGTGATGTTCAGACGTAAATTTTTATCCTCTTTTCTAATCCGATGTGAAAAAGGAGGTGTTTTATTTGAAAATAATCGCTTGAACTTCAAAAAACCTTAAAGATCGTAGTCAGAGTCACCATCATTATGGCCTCCTCGAAACTCTATCGTACCTCGTAGCTTTTTTCGATGAAGTTTTTTTAAAGACCCTCGTTCGGACTCAAAACGGTCATCCACAAATATTAGCCAAAGTGATTCTACTTGTTCGCAGATGAATATAGTGTATCAAACCTAAAAATTATGCAATATTTCTTAACGGAGTGGGACAAAAAAGGTGTTCCTAACAGATTTCCCCCCAATTTTCATAACTAAAACGTCAGCTTAGTAACACACAAGTAAAGTTGTTTACCTTACTATTACAGCATAAACACTATTGTGTATGTAGCAATAAAACTGAAAAATATGTTTACGACAGCATTAATAGAAAACACAATACTTTATTGGTGTTTCATACATATAGTGCTTACACACGTCACTTTGTAACAAAAACTTATAGTATTCATAGAGAATCGAATTCTAATAGTAGTAGTTCTTAACAATCAACTATTATTTACAACAATAAGCATTGACATCGCAAAAATTAGCTGTTTGAAAATAACTTTAGGGAATAATGTAATAAAACGAGTATGACTTATACAAAATAGAAAATGTTAGAAGGATTGCAAATACAAAGATCTATTCAGAAGTTAAATAGGTTTGGATAAAGAGAACAATGAAAGAATCGACGACATTCTAACAAAAATGGTGCGATATTAGATTTATGGCTTTAGAAAGGTTGGACTTTCAGCTATTGCACCAACCATCTACTTTTTGCAATACAAACTTATTATTTATACGCTTATTAAATTCGAATAATGAAGTGATTCATAAAGCAAACAATGTTTTTAGGTCTGACTATCGATCACAAATAAGGTTTTACCAATCATGTAGAACAATCATAATCACTGCACTGTTGAAAAAATTAGTTACAACTTTGGAACAAGCACAGTTACTTTGCCTTATATGAAAGTTGATCAAGCTACAACATGTCTTTTTGGCGTGACTGTGTTCAAAATTATTTGAAAAAGTTGCTTATACTACAGGAAAAATCACATAAACTCGTATAACCAAAAGCACTCCTGGATTTGCACGCAAGCCTTTATTTCTAAATCCCAAAATTATGACTGTAGTAATAACTATTATTTTTAAAAATTTTCGAAACATGAAATATGTATTAGACAAAACAAAATTTTCAATTAATAGTACCGAAATCAACATATATAGGTGAGATTCCATAATCCAAAATAGTTTAGAAATAAAGAGTTTACATCCTGATACAAAAAACAATAATATTTCGACGTGAACATACGTTCTAATTAATAAATCATATCCAGCGCGAATTTAGAGGGGTCTCCCTCTCCTAGTCGTCAAACGTGTCGTTTTCCAATAAAATTGAACAAATAGCTGACCTTGGTGCTAAAATTACCTTGCCAGGCCTCAATCATAGAGACGTAACCCCCCCCCCTCTTCAATTAAAAGTCTTCGATACCCCCCTTTTGAGACGAGCATCATCCTGAGCGTAAATCTTGCGAACATAATATGGACATTATTTCACGGGATTCCAAACTACCATCTCTTACAAAAAAAAAAAAATGTAATGCCTATACTTACATCTTTCAGTGGCTGGGTGAGATCCATAACATCTGTCTCAATCTTGAATTTTGGTAGGGATACTTTGACCTCAGGTTTATACATATTCTCTGTAATTGTGGACAAATCTACTGTGGCTAATTTCTTCTCTAACTCATGAATTCCATTCCTCTTGTTGGGCAAAATAATGATCATACTCAATTCCTTATTTGAATATGGCAATTCCAATACCTTAGCATCAAGAGTTTCATCTTCTTTGTAAAACAAATTCTTTGTCAGATGCATCATTTGGACATCCATTATCTCATCATCATTAATGTAGAATTTTTCAGTCTGTGTTTGTGCTACAGGGAAGGGATGCGACCATTTTCCTTTGAAGTAGATAGCGTTTACAAGTACTAATCGTGTTAATTCATCGAACATATCAGCATTAACCAAGTCTTTGATTCTATTGTTCGTTTTATTCTCAACCCAAGTGTTTATAATCTTTGCAGCTTCTTCTTTTTTCTCAAAATCTACCGATTCTACTTCTGACTGGAAGTTCTTAGCTATTGTTGCAGCATAACTTGCTTTAAAAACGTATTTGTTTTTCAAGAATACCTTATTGGCTATCGAAAGGGTAACATTTTTTACAGAGTTTAAGCTCTTCATGACACGTTCATAGCCATCAGCTGAAAAAAAATTCATTAGGTCAATGTTCATATGCCTTTTGAGAAATCCAATCTTTTTTTCATGCTTTCCGGAAGTCGTCAGACCAAAATGCACTGCAGCCTCTAAGGCTTATTGACCTTTCCAACTTTAATAAAATCTAATATTTTAGACACTAACAATCAATGCATAACACGTGTTAGAAAGAGAACATCCTGATTTATTGTCACTCTTTGCGACAGGAGGAGGTCGGAAAATGTAACAAATACCATTACGAAATACAAATCATCACTGCCTGCGTGTACGTGATATTTCGAATCAGGACGACACTTCCCAATGAGCCTTAGATGGGTACTGACCAAAATTGCTCATCTATGATCATGGAGTTGGAAACATTGCCTTGAAAGGAACGAGATGCGGTGTTGCCAAGCGAACCAATGATGCAATGTTGCATAATTTGTGGCAATCCTGACCTTTAATTTTGGCCTAAAACGGAGCGCTGTGAGGACCGCTCCGGAATCGATCCTAAACAGATTCGACACAATTCACAATTCAAAAATAAATTATTTAGGCATAGAGAATAAACTAACACATATTTTCAACATGCATCTTAATTCAAGGAACTCGTGTAACATATCGGCAATGAGGCACGCACCAGCGTTGCTGGGCAACGCGGTGATAAGCTTCGCTATCCATCCGGCACCTTCCCAGAAATCTGGAAATTTGCTCATGTCCAACTCATCCCCAAAAAAAAGGATCTTTACCGAGCCTAACAACTACAGGCCTATAGCTCTGCTTTCTGTAATTAGTAAGGTAATGGAGAGGTGCATAAATCGCGACCTTCTGGACTACCTTGAACGTCACGGCTTAATTAGCGACAGGCAGCAGAAGCGATCCACCGGGACCACCTAGCTTACGTCACGCAATTGTAGAATAAGCTCATCCAGACTTATGGTGAGGCTCATGTTGTTGCTCTTGATATCATGCAACTCGCACTCGATCAGCTGTCGCATACTGCCCTCTTATGCAAACCTCCATCCTATGGCCGCACAGAGAAGCTTTGCAGATGGATATGTAGCTTTCTCTCTGGCCGCAAGATATCCGGCACAATTGACGGATTCTCCTCTTCACCCACAACGTCAACGCAGGTGTTCCCCAGGGATCGGTCTTGGGTCCAACACATATCAACCACCTCCTTTCCTGTACGATCAACGCAATCCACAGATTTGCTGATGGCAGCACTCTACATGCAGGAATTCAGAGCGACAAGCGAATCTCTGCCAGTAAGCTGAAAAACAGAAGTCTAGCGGCGACTTCCTCTCTGACGAGAGACCTGGAGGTTATCACTGCTTGGGGACGCAACAATCTTTGCCAAAGAGCAGTTTATTATTCAGAGGAGGGATCACTCTTCTTTAAGACAGTCTCGGGACCCTTTCGCATTGGCGGGGCGTCGGCGATCTAGCTCTCTTCTACTGCTGCACCAATAGGCTCTGCTCCTAAGAGCTCTCCTCCATGATGCCGCCGCACGATGTTCCTCCTTTGTCCCGAGGGTGTCGAAATTGTGGAATAATCTTCAAGAGGAAGCTTTTCCCAGTTCTACTAACCTTAGGCAGTTCAAAAATCAAATAAACAAAATTTCTTTGGGATTCTCATAGCAGCCATGGTGGCCTGGCATTTAGGCTTCTGCCTGCGTGGCTGCTTCGGTTTGAAAAAGCAAACCTGCTAACACGCTGACTGCCACCTTTTGACAGTTAGTTTTACCCAGGAGCCAATTAGTTGTATAATGGTTAATTTGTTATTTTGGTGGTATAACTTCGTAAAATCATTTATTGAGGTATTTTCGTAAAATGTTTTTTTAATTAAAAGATTTTTTGTGGCTGCTTCTAAGAGCCGACGGCACTGACGTACAGATCGGTTTCCTGTGTGCCAGCTGGCGCTTATAAGAGTCGGAAGATAATTATTTGTTTTTTATAATAGAAATAAACGAAAAGTAAAAAAACATTTATTATGGACCGTTAACAAAGATGAAATATTAAAAATAATTTTTGTAACTCAAAATAGTAGAGAATATATAAAAATATAACAAAACACACCTAAAATGTGATAAAATCTAATCAAAAATAAGAAATGAAACAACTTTTATTTAGAATACAAACATGAATTTGTGGTGAATTCAGACTATTTTTAGTGCAAAAAATGATTTGTGAATAATATCACTGCACTCCAAGCAGAATTCTAGAACATTAGGGCATGTTCTACATTCATACATCGTTTGTTTACAGATTCCCTTCTTGCTATATCTGGCATCTTTTTCTGGATACTTGTTTTTTACCATCTAAATCATGTTTTACTAATTTGTGCGCTTGAGTGCCTGCGGTATTGTACCCTGGCTCTGATAAGAGTCAGCGGCACCGGCAAACATCTCGCGTTGACTCATAAGAGCCAGCGGCAGCCAACGTGTTAAAATGAATAATATCCCATCAATTACATTCAAATAATACAAATGTCTATAGAAAAAATTACAATAATGGACATGAACCCTTTTTGTATTGGGGTCTTCTATTAATACTAAATATATGGGGTGGAGTGATTCAGAAATGTGTGGCAATACTTCTATTGTAGAAAGTACATACACAAATCACAAAAAAGTTTTTATAAACATATTGTCCCTCAGTTTCAACACTGCATAACTAAAACTGACAACTTTTCAGGAAAGAAAAAAAAAGGTGGTTCTTTGGATATCCTATCAAATGACATGGATTATCTTAATGTAAAAGAAATGGTAATAAAATACAAATATTGGAGGAAACTATTAATCATATATTTAAGTAACAAAAAACAAAATTATCATGAAGAAATACTCAAAAATTGAAGTCATGTTTCTGAGATTGCAGCATAGCGTGAACAATTGCATTCTTTTCATCCAAAATTTTTAAAATATCTTTAAAATATCAGTAACATAGGTAACTTTATTTAAACATTGTTCATTAACCAATGATTGCCTTTTTTTCCATCTAAATTGGAAGTTTTGATTCAAATACGAGTTGCTTTTTTTTCTTTCTCTAGATCCAAATTTGCAGCAGCTATATTGCATGCCACACAGTCCTCAAATTCTATATGCCTCACAAAAAAGGCTGTGGTGTTTTAAATCTTTCTTTATATTTTTTTTTTGTTAACTACTCGTATATGCTCAAGGACTTCCAATTAACTTTCCTTCCACAAAAAAAAATCATTTGGGCCATTATGGTCGTATTAGCCCTTACATAATTAGATTATCAACATACCAGATTCTTCGGGACCTGGCACTTTGAGGACATTGGTAAGTGCTTGTTGTGTTTTGCCTTTCGCTCCTTGGTGTACCATCGAAAGGACAGCATGAACACTGATTGGGGAAAAGAAAACATTTCCTTTCTCCTTTGACAGAGCTTGGTAAAGAGTCTTTGTGAACTCTGCATTTCCTTTCAGCACTGCATCCAAATGAACATCCTTAGCAGTCGCCATGGCTAAAATGAAGGCCAATACACATACAGCACTTTTTGTACCTGAAATAAAAAAAAAGCCTTGGAATCGATATTACAGTACGTCACTACCGATAAGAAGACCGATAAGGACATACCTTTTGGAAAACCGGCACGCAAAGATATTTCGAAGCCGCTATGTATCTGCATATAGAAGTCTGTCTAACGTTAAATACAAATTGATTATTTTAGCCTTGTATGCGCCCAGTTGCAGCAATGATATGCGTTCAACACGCGGCAAAGCGTAAAATTTGTAATCAAACATCCGCCCACAAATTTTCAATTCAAATCATCTTCTCTCTCACTTCTAGCATTAAAGAAAAACAAAACATGACAGATACATAACCTCAAAAGTTGGAAGTTAATTGATTGATGCGACATCTATGATAGATAGTTGAGCTAATTTTCATAATGGGGTTTTTCCATGTGAACAGGATCAAAGCCGGCAACGAGCACGTTTGTACGTGTTTTGTAGTATAGTTCAGGATCTGTGCTATGCTCGGGCTTCACCGATCTAACAGCCAAATCACGACTACTTTTTACGAAATAGAATGTTAAAAACGTTTCGGTAATTGGTTGCCTAAAGAAATCCTGAATATACCTACTACTATTAACTGAATAATAATTATGAGGTTTTATTTATTGTTTATTTTCACCGACTGATATATGAAATCAACAAACATATAAATCGATTTGGTATAAGGATGCCTGCAAATGACCTGTGCGAAATCACCGGTTGCCAAAGGATTTGAAACAAATCTATACAGGGTGTTCCTTAATGATGTGCGAATATTTAAGGGTGTGAATCTACATGAAAAAATAATGTTAGTTTGCTTTATAAACTATGGTCCAAAACTGTTTCCTTAGAAAAACTCCGGGTGTTGAAGTTTTAGGAAAAAAATGGAAATTAATTAATATTTTCAGAACCGCTTCAGATATTTCACTGATATTTAGTAGGTAGTGAAAGTTAATAAAGTTGCATATTTTTCAATGTAAAAATAATTTTTAGCTTAACAGTGGCGTGCGTACGGGTATTGACGTCAATATTTTTTAAGAAAAAAATGGTACGCCAATGGTCTTTTGTCAAATAAAAATTATTTTTGAGTTCCCCGTTCAATTTAAAACAAATGATCTCCTGAATTGTTTTCCTACGATGCGTCATTTTTGAGTAAAAAAATAAAAACCGTTCTATTGTCTAACTTGCAAAATTATTATTAATTTAATTGAAAAAATTAAACACATTAGGGGTAATGAACAACAACAAGTGACAACATAAACATAACATTAAAACCAACGAAATGATTACAAAAATTGTTGAAAATGGCCCCCTTCACTTAGTGTGCGTGCTTCCGCCCTCCTTTTCATGGAATTGTGCACTCATTGAAATATCCCTAGTGTTTTTTATTCTATCACAAGCTGCATTTATTCCTTCTCTTAATTCCTCTTCAGTGTTAATGGGACTTGTGTACACTAGTGTCTTAACATAGCCCCACAAAAAGAAATCTAAGCTATTGAGGTCTGGGGACCTTGGTGGCCATTCTTGGGGCCCACCGCGGCCAATCCAACGATTTGGATAAACAGTTTGTAAATAATTACGAACCGCTACACTGAAATGCGCTGGTGCATCATCATGTATGTACCACATATTATTTCTTATTACTAACGGAACTTCATCAAGCAGCAAATGCAACTGTTGTTGAAGAAAATTGAGGTAAGCCTGTCCGTCAAGTCGCCCCGGCAAGAAGAATGGGCCAATAAAGTGGTTGCCAATAATTCCAGCCCATACGTTAACCGAAAATTGGTGTTGGAAATGGGTTTCGGTTACGGCATAGGGATTTTCTTCTGCCCACAAATGATTATTGTGGAAATTCTGAATGGCATTTCGAGAAAAATTAGCTTTGTCCGTGAACAGAATCATTGAATCAAATTGCGAATTTTGTGTAATTTTTTGAAGATACTACTGACAAGAGGTCACACGCCTTAGAAAATCAATGGGAAGTAATGCCTGTACTCTTAAAATATGGTAAGGATATAACAAAAAATCCACTAAAAGTCTCCAAACAATTTGATGGCAAATATTTAAGTGTCTAGCGATCTTCCTCGTACTCGTTTCAGGATGTTCTGCGACTTCATGCAGAGCTGCTTCCTCAATTTCAGATGTTCTCACACTTAGAGGTCTACCTTCTGATGTTCTTTTTCACCATTACCGTCGGCAAGGCCATATACGTAATGCATTACCGCTATTTCTGCATTTGAATAATTCACAATTATTAACAAGATTATAAAAACTAAATAATGAAAAAGATGTCACAGCGAACAGATTTGAATAACAGAGACTTTTGTCAGATGTCAAAAGCCAGTGACATTATTTTATAAAGCAAACTAACATTGATTTTTCAAGTAGATTCACACCCTTAAATATTCGCATATCATTAAGGAACACCCTGTATGATAATGATTGTCTTTATTGGGTTAACCAAAAGACGGAGTTCCATGGCGTGCTGTTCCACTCAACCTTAAAGTATATGTTTTCAAGTGCGAGCGATTGCTTATTATTTGTGCTACCCCGTGTGGAATCCATTAATGAAGGCCTGCCGATACACTATTAAAATAGGCATTAGATAGTGTCACCTCGAGCTCTAGCTCACTAATTCGTTGTGCTAGAGAGGAAATTTCTCCAGATTTGTTTCAAACATGACTAGATCTTCAGATGTACCATAATTCATTGAAATCGGAAATAGTCATCTTTTGTGAAACGCGAAATTTTCACGACCATTCGATTCGAATCAGGGGCTTCACAAGACATATCTTTCGAGTCACTCAGACATTCGGTACGCAGTCCGACCACTGCAGCTCGGACAACTTGGAACGTTTGTTGGCAGATTTCTGACTGCCGTCTTGTACTCTGGGAAAGTCGGCCCAGTAGTGTCCACTCGAAGCCTGGAGTTCCGTTGAACTCCTTGCGGTAGGTCTGGCGAACGTGCGCAACTAAGTACGTACAAGCTGTCGCTTGGAAATCTGCATTTTGAAACCTTGTGTTTTTGCTCGAGGGCAAAAATAAGGGTTGTAAAGCTCTGGTTAGCCTTGGTCTTCCTCGTCTGTTTGTCAGACATAGTGGGTGGGGAAACGAAGACTGCTTAGACTCGCACAAGCAGCTCCTTCCCGTCAACATTCACGTCGACACCGACGAAAGCGGAAACCTGGCGGGCTATGAGCTAATCTAAATATATATATATATATATATATATATATATATATATATACTACAGGGTCCATCAGAAAGAGCGCATGTTTTTGGAATGGGTACTACATCGAGTGGGCTGGTCCGTTGTCGGTGGGGACGGGCGTGTTGGATAATGGTAGAAGTGCCGTTTCAGTTGGCAAAATGGTTTGGAACATTGGGCATCGTGTGTTCGAGAAACAACTACTGTGAATGAGCGTTACATCCACATGCTGAACAACTATTTTTTTCGGAACTTCGACGTCGACGTGTTCGTATCAGAACAGTGTGGTTCCAACAAGTCGGGGAGACATCTCACACAGCTCGCACTTCGATGGAACTTCTTCGGCAAAAATTCCCAGGACGTCATGACAATATTCCATGGCCCCAACGGATCTGCCAACGTGTGATTTTTTATGGGGCTACCTGGAATCAAAAGTTTACTAAAGCAAGCCTCGAACCCTCGTCGATTTGAAGGAGGGAATAAGAAGAGAAGTAACACAAATTCCTGCGCGGATACTGGCCAACGCAATGGGCTCATTTCGGGAGAGGCTTGATTCCTGCATTTCGGCTCAAGTGCGCCATATGGCCGACATAGTTTTTAAGACGTAAATTTTGTTTTACTCAAGAAAATGGCATGTATTTCTGAGTATTTTGATATAATAAAATATTTTTTCCTATACTTATTTTGACTTACATTTAAAAAAACATGCGTTCTTTCTGACGGACCCTGTATATAGGTGTTGTTTTGGGATTCTCCCATGACGCACATTTATAATTGTTGTCTTAGAGACGTCCATTTCAGGCCTGAAATAGGTCTAAACGTCGCAGACATTTGGAGGACGTCTTAGACCTGCAAAAGACGTCTATATGGTCACGTGATCGTGATGACGTCTTTAAAACGTGTTAGTTCAGACTTTGATGGAATAGATTTTATGTACAAGTATTCAGTGAATAAGGCTTACTGAAGTCGTCTAAAAGGTTTTTCATATGAGTCTTCCAAAGTCAGATAGGCTCAGATATATGTCCCGGAAGGTCTTTTCGGAGACCTGTATAAGACGTCTGCATTTATGGTTTCTAAACGTCCTTAAAACGTGTCTTTAAGACGTCTTTGAGACTTACCGACTGGGCTCACCAAAGACACAATAATGATGAATTCCCAATAGCACAAAGAGACGTCAAAATGGCGCCTTTAAGACATCCGCAAACGGGACTTTCCGGGCATTTTATATGCTATATGTACGTGTATCTGTTCACTGAGACGTCCTTAGGACGTCTTTTATTTTCCGTGATTGTTCGTGAACGGTAAATATGTGAGTAACTTTGGATGGCATTTCCAGGTAGGTATAAAAACTTATTTCTTCGAACTATTCATATTTTCCGACTGTACGCTGGTGATTTTGTATGTCATCTGTTGGCGCAAGCGCAAATGCGAACGGACGATAGACGCAGACGCCAATGGACGCCATTTTCGTATATGCGTCATACAAAGTATAATTATGTTTTTTTACAAGCTTCCCTTCGTTAAAGGTTAGATTTTTGGTCCTAATTAAAAAAGGTGAAACGCAAATTAGCACAAAGGATGCGTGTATCGGTATTCAAAGATTTTCATCAAATACTGATTATTTTGTAGGTATACAACATAGCACCCATCGCGGAGCTATGCAGCCTCCGAATCTCGGTATGGACCGATTCTCACCAACAGATTACCATTATCATCATTATTCGTATAGCGAAAAGTACGGAGGTAGACGGCAATAGTCGTCAAAAAGGGATTGTATATCCTAGCAGCCATCTAACAGACAGTAGCAAAACCAAACACTCTAACTATTTTCAAAGATTTCTAAATTCATTTTTCCGTTGTTTCTGTCTCATATCATAGATGGTTCATTCAGACCCCCACTTGGACGTCGGAATACAATATATGGAAGACTACCTTCATGTAGAATACGAGACTATCGAACAATAGTCTACACTAGCAGCCAAAACAGATGAACTCTGTCCCTTGGAAGATTTTTTTCCCCCAGACATTACAAAATACTGATCACGTTTTGGGCGAATAAGCTAATTTTTAGGTGAACTTCCTTAGTGGAAGAAGTCCAAAAATATGGTAAAAACGCTTGAGGTTGTTTATTCGCTTCAAAACTCGCTGTACGTAAATAATTTGGTTTGAAGTTTGGAATTGTGATGCTTTGGAACTGAAGCAGGGCTCCGACGTCAGGTTTTTATTGATACAACACATTTATTGTAGCTACGGATCCAGAACGTTATTTTTTTTTCTCATTGCGATTGAATATTGATATGTGTGACAAATTTTGTGAATAATTTTTTCAAACTTGTAGATGGTAGCCTCAAACATTTTAATTCCGTTTTCGTATGGAGCAATATACATAAATGTTTATCTTGTGATGAATCACTATGTATAGGATAAAAAACATTGCCTCTTAAAAACAAGAAATTTAGTATGTGGCGATTTTTCTAGTATTTATTTCCTTCAAAATTTCATAAATATCTAAAGTGGTATACATATATTAATAAAAGATGATTTATTTTTGAAAGACATTTAGGGCATACGTTTTTATGAAGTTTTCTTCTTAAAATGGGCCCAAAAATCGCATCCTTAAATATTGACGTTCAATTATCTTATCTGAAATCTGAACTGCAACTGTTCCGAACAGGATGGCTTCTTCGCTTATTTCCAAGGTCCAGCAGAAGGTAAATTTTTTAGCCGTAGTAGAAGCTGATGTTAGACTTTAAGCAGAACCAAAAGTGTTGGTTGTGTTATAAGAATAAGGTGGTAAAATGACGAACGTTTGTCCCTTTGGCTCTATTTTTTATAAGATGAAAATTGTGACCTCGGTTCTAATGCAACAACGGGAAACTTAAATGATAAAAGACCGCGATATATAGTGTGCCCATAGTTCGAAATAACTTGTCGTTGGCGTTGCCTACACGGCACGATGCTGCATCGTCGTGGAGGCCACTACTGACTGTGCAATGGGTAACAAACTCCAACTGGTCAGCGGTGATGTCGTCATTGACACACCGCTACAGGAGGGATATTTATACATTTTCGCAATATTTGGATATTAGGAGTACGCACCCCTTTAGCGTACTGCGATGCGATGCTACACATATATTTTTGTAAATTTTATGATCCTTGAATGTACCACCCATTTCGCCTAACCTTTAATTTGTGTTACTCCGTCTATGATGATTCTCTGAATATTTCGTCAAGTAGAATGACTCAGTACTTATGACGCATTGATATTCAGTAGACACGGACTGACAAACCAACATAACTGAAAAACACTGACTTGTGTGATGCAGATATCTTTAAGCAACAGAAAACTTGTGAACAGAAGTTCGAATATGGTCGCGAGTTTAATAAGCTTCCATCGAAGATTTTGAAAATTGATTCAGAGGCGGTGGAAATAACATAGTGTTACAACGTTTCAGAGATTCCTGCTCATTTCCAGACATTGTTTAGAGGGGATGAAAATTGCAGGTTGGAAGCTCTATGAGGTAAATGGTTGTAAATTGTTGCAAATTTGTTGTCAGTGAAATACATTCTATTATTAAGAAGCTGCTTATTTCAGTGATACTATGCACCTGTTAGTACTAATAAGTCACACATACCTGTATTTTCCTTACAACTGCCATGCACACAGAAATATGGTAGATTTGCCTTATATAGTTTGATATGCAGAGGTCGAAGATTCACCGTACCTAAGTGAACCTACCTAATCACGATTCGATTTCACCCTTTGAAACGATTTTCTTTGAAAGCTCCAACGAAGGCGTAGGAAGTATGGAGTCAATATACTTGGCTCAACATAAAAATAACCCATCGGGCACAGCCAATTGATATACTTCATTCGCAGCATATTCAGTAATGATTTTCTCACACAGCAAATATCACTGATTTTACGTATACACATGCAGACCAATACACGTAATCATCCAGATGCGATCTTACTATTCAACCAACTTTCCCCTCAAAGATAAAAACTACAGACAAGGACCATTTGGCATCATAAAACATATGCAACCGATAATGCATGTTTTAGTTGAGCCATTCATCTTTAGATGGACGTTCACAACGGTCCTAGTGAGCAAACGTGGAATGACTGTTTGCGCCCTAAAAGCTACCTAGTTTGCAAGATGACATCTTATAGGTTTTCTTTGACGTTTTATAGGTTCTTTACATGATACCCATGCGGTATACGACTCTAGGCATCAGTTTAGGATCATATACAGGAGGCATCCGATTACAGCGTGTGAAAATCGTAATATTTGACACAACGGCGTAAATTAAAGTCTTCATATGGTTTGCTATTCCAACTTCGTTGCAGAAAATTTCAATTCATTGGGCAAATATGATTACTGCGAGCCTTTTACTAATTGTCATGTAAACAGCCGTACGAGAAACTAAAAACAAATATTTTCGCAGAGTCATAGTGATTTGTATAGGTAATTCTAAAATGAGCATATAGGGTACTTAGGTTATTTTTAATTTGATTTCCACGTTGTGAGAGGTTAAACTATCGTCATGCGAGTCAATGAATCTGGAAACATGAAGAACTCAAAAACTTCATTATCTTTTACTGATTGAGCATGTATATATGAAATATACATCTGCAATATATATACAGGGTGACTTTGAAGTTGAGTCATTAATTTTCAGATAATGATTGTAGAAGGAAGATAAACCAAAATATGTGTGTAAAAATAAAAAAAAATGTTTACCTTGTTTTATAAAGTATCCTCCCGACAAGTATTTCAGTGCGGACCTGTATTTGATCGTGAGGACCCCTGTGAGGTCTTAAGACACCTGATTCACGAGCCCGTTGTACTACATTAACAAAGGCAGGAGGGGTTGGTTGCACTCGATTGGGAAACCGATCCGCATAAACATGTGCCATTTTTTATTTCGTTTGAGCCACGCAACAGACACTATTCACACGCGTTACCGACTGACCAGAGATAAACCCTTAGACTGACACTGACTGTATGTATAACTGAACTGAATAAAATAATTGTAAAAACATCGTTCCAAATTCTTTCGCTTTTTTGTTTCCGATGCGATGAACCGATAAGGCGGATTATATCCGTTGTTGCCAAACACGAGCACATGATATTATTATTGAGACAGGGCGGTACTCACACTTCCAAAGGGCTATAACTTTGTTACTTTAATTTTACCAGAAAAATGGTAAAGGAAAAAAACATTTCTTTTGATCAGATCTACTCACTGTTAAAATAAATGACTCAACTTCGAAGTCACCCTGTGTATATATATATATATATTGATAATTGCCTTTGTCCTGTATTTAAAAAATCATGAAGGTATTTTTTCCGGTGTCCAAGATGCAAAAACAAAAAGTTACCTACTTTCTTCCGAAACGTACGCAGCCTCTATTATTTATCAAATTACTTAGGAAGTAAACAACGTTTTATTCTAATATTTTTTAAGACGCACCACATTGAGAAGTCGGAAGAAATCAATATAAGCCGTATTCTTTTCAATCTATAATCTCAAAATATAAAACTTTATGTGCCTGTCCACGGGAAAAAATCCAAAATTTCTAGTTCCTGGATTTTGGAGGCAAAATGACACTTTATTTTGATATCTCTTGTGGCCCACTACTTCGAAACTCTGATAAAACACATGCAAAGTAGACTATAAGATTTCAAGTACATCCGTCGCGGCGCTGACTTACAAAATACTCATTAAAGTCGAACTCATCACCCTCATAATTTTTTTGATCTATTTCCACTCAAACATTTAATTAAAAGCAGAGTTTTAGAGTCCCTAACTGGAAACACTTTTTTGATCCCATATACCTTGTTCAACTTCCTTATCGAGTCTCAACTGAGATACGGTATCACCAACCATCAAAATAGAGTTAAGATATTGCGATCATTGGACCAGTTTAAAAGGCGGTATCTCCACTGTGATATGGTATCAAGACTTGTTCACCTACTAACAGGTATACTTCTCACACAGTAGCCTTCCACCACTTACGTGTCAGGATGGAACGATTGTATCCGACTCAAAAGCCAAGGCGGAAGTGCTTGCCAAGATCTTTGCCTTCAACTCCACCATGGTCCCCCCCCCAACGCCCAAGTGCCGTCAATTCAAAGGGTTCCCCCTACACAGGCGGGAGGTAACCTTCAGGCATAAGGCCGTAAGACGAGTACTCTTGTCGCCGACATCAACAAAGCTTCTGGTCCGGACTTCATTCCTGGCATTGTACTGAAGAGGTGTGCAGCGGAGCTTGCTCCAGTTCTTTCGCGTCTCTTCCAGATGTCTTATGAATCCGGCACCTTGTCAGAAAACTGGAAATTTGCTCATGTCCAACCCATACAAAAAAAGGATCTAAGATCGCCCCTTACAACTACAGGCCTATAACTCTGCTTTCTGTAATAGGTAAGGTGATGGAGGGGTGCAAAAACCGCGAACTTCTGGACTACCTCGAACGTCTCAGCTTGATTAGCGACAGGCAGTATGGTTTCCGGCACCAGCGATCCACAGCGGACCTTCTAGCTTACGTCACGCAATTATGGAGTAAGCTCATTCAGTCTTATGGTGCGGCTCATGCCGTTGCTCTTGACATCACGAAAGCGTTCGATCAGCAGTGGCTCGTAGTCCTCTTAAACAAACTTCCATGCTATGGCCTCCCAGAAAAGCTTTGCAGATGGGTGGCTGACTTTATCTCTGGCCGCAAGATATCCGTCGTACTTGACGGGTTCTCCTCTTCATCCCACATCGTGAACGCGGGTGTTCCCCAGGGATCGGTCTTGGCTCCGACACTGTTTCTCTTACATATCAACGACCTCCTTTCCTGCACGATTAACCCAATCCACAGCTTCGCTGATGACAGCACTCTACATGCAGGTATTCAGAGCGACAAGCCGATCTCTGCCGCTGAGCCAGAAAAAAAGAAGACTAGCGACGACTTCATCTCTGACAAGAGACCTGGAGGTTATCACTGCTTGGGGACGCAACAATCTTGTACAGTTTAATGCTTCCAAAACACAGTACTGTACCTTGACGAACAAAAAGCACCCTAGTATCCGGTTTCGATGGATGGCCGGGTTCTGTCAAAGAGCCCTTCATTTGGAACCTTTTCCCAGTTCTACTAACCTTAGGCATTCAAAAATCGGATTAACAAAATTTCTTTTGGATCATCACCTACTTGCATTTATCATAATTTCTTCCATTTCTGGGTGCACCGCACATCTTCCCTCATTCTATTTCAAATGTTGATTCTTAGATATTTTGTTTTCCACTCTGATACCAAAATCATCAGGAGCCTCTGAAACGGCGATTTTTTTTGCCCGAAGCTTCGCCGCCTCTGGACCAATTTTCAAAATGTGAAAATTAGTATATTTATGTAAAGTCAATTAATCGTTTTTACTGGAGTGTAAACTTAACTAAATTATTGTGTAATTCAAATATCTAAACAGCCTGGACCCAGTTTATCATATACTAAGTGACATATAAATCCGAACACCCAGTTTAAATGGTTTTATTTTAATAAAATTTTGTATAAGTACTTAATGAAGCATAATAAGTAAATGATAAAAATTTCAAAATGATTGCACTGCTTTAAAGCCCTTTGACCTTTAATAATGTGTGGATGCACCCTGATGTGCTACGCATTCTCCAACGCGCCTAGGCATGCTTCTGATCAGGTGGTCAATGTCCTCCTGTGGTATCTCATTCCAGGCAACCACCAACTCCTCTCGAAGTGCTTCTAGAGTCTGAGGAGGACGTTGCAAATTGAGCAATCTCCTACCCATCATATCCCATACGTGCTCAATTGGGGATAAGTCGGGAGATCTTGGTGGCCATGGTAACAATGTGACATCATTATGTTGAAAGAAGTCTATTGTGACTCTTGCAACATGTGGTCGGGCATTATCTTGTTGGAAAGTTGGATCTGCCAGGGTGTCAAGATAGGGTAAAAGATGGGATTCTACAACTTCGTGGATATAACGCTGCGCGTTCATGTTACCTCTGATGAAGATTAAAGGTGACCTGGAACCATAAGCCATAGCACCCCAAACCATAACTCCAACAGTGTGATAAACATGTCTTTCAACAAAAAAACTGTGGATTCCTCCTTTCACCACGTCGCCTTCTAACCCTGGCACGACCATCGTGCATGCCTAAACAAAATCGAGACTCGTCACTAAAGACAATACTGTTCCATTCCTGATCCCAGAGTGACCGTTGTCTGCACCACTCAAGGCGATTACGTCGGTGTTCTCGAGTTAAAGGGAGGACCCAGTGTGGCCGGTATGAAAACAAGCCAAAACTTCTCATTCGTCGGTAAACACTTCGCATGCCAATAGGTCTTCCGTGTTCTGCAAACCATTCATTTGCAATGGACCTGGTAGTGGAGAAACGGTCCCTTAAGGCCAATAATCTTAGGCGGCGATCTTCACGGTCTGTTGTTCTACGGCGGCGTCCAGTGCCCCTTGATCTTTGCGTACGGCCTTCTGGAAGCCATACCTGACAACACCTAACCACAGTGTCTACACTTCTTTGCACTCTAACTGCAATTGCCCGAAAGTCCAGCTTCCCGTAGTCCCACTATACGGCCCCTTTCAAACTCACTAAGTTGACGAAATCGTACCGGTCTCCGTACTCTAGGCATCGCAACCGATCGTAAAGGATGTAAAGAACCAAAATCCGCCAACGTTGATTCTTTACTGCGGCTGAAATATTCATTTTTAGAGCGTTAGTGAATTAAAAAAAGCAGTATAAAAACCGGAATGTCCAACTGATAAGGCTGAAAATTTTTTCACTTGTTATTTACAGTAAGATAAATACATTCAGCAACTTTTATTAAAATAAAACCATTTAAACTGGGTGTTCGGATTTATATGTCACTTAGTATATATCAAAAGGGACAGCCGGTGCCATTCGCAGAAAAATGCATAGGCATCGAATATAGGCAGATTGGAAGCCAGCAAATCACCGCTCAAGTATAACTTGTTCGGCTTCAACTGGATCTCAACCCAGTTATCACTATTGGCCTAATATAATAATAATAATAAATCGTCAATATTTAGGGCGCCGCGCCGTTTAACCGTTAACAAAAATAAATTAATATCAAAAATATATCAATAGAATAAATGAGTAAATTATAGTATAGTACCTACTAAATAGTAGTATTAGATATACAGGGTGTTCCATAATTATTGCGACAAAATGATAGGGGTTGTAGAGGGCATCAAAATGAACAATTTTGCCTTATAAACCCCTGTTCGGAAATATGCCGTTTGGGATGCAGCAAAAAAAAGATCAGTTTCTTGAAACAGCTTACCTACAGTAATTGCTCAAAGTGTCCTCCACCTTGCTCAATACACAGCTGTGCACGATTGTTCAATGATCGGCGAACTCTGTGGCATACCCCCGGTTTGTCCTGAACATGTGCGGACGCGGCCATCACTCTTCCCAGTAGCTCTTGTTGGTTGGGAACAGTAGTTTCGTACACTAAAGCTTTCAGATGGCCCCAGAGAAAATAATCCAGTGGGGTCAGGTCGGGTGACCGCGCAGGCCAAGGCACAGGGCCACCTCGGCCGATCCACCTATTTGTTGTCCAAATACTGCCGCACTTGTAAAGAAAAGTGGGCTGGAGCGCCATCGTGTTGAAACCACGTGTTGGCTCTTATGTTCAGTGGCACATTTTCTAATAGTTCCGGCAGCACATGCTGTAAGAATCGACCATAAGCATGCCCATCCAAACGTGGTGGAAGCAAATATGGCCCGATGATATGCTCGTCCACAATGCCGCACCAGATGTTAATTGAAAACTATGTTGGTCTCTATGGATGGCTATGGCATGAGGGTTTTCTTCATCCCAAATGTGACTGTTACGGCTATTAAAATAACCTTCCTTTGTGAAACTGGACTCGTCAGTGAACAAAACGTAACGACCAAAGTTTGGTTGCCTCAACTCCTGCTGCAGCCACCAACGACAAAAACGTCGACGCGGCAGATAGTTTTCTGGACCCATGGCTTGGACTTTTAAAAGGTGGTATGGGTGTAGTTGCTGGTCATGGAGAACCCGCCAAGCAGTAGTTTGAGACGCTCCCATTTCATGTGCAATAGCACGCACGCTTGTACGCGGATTGGCCTCTAGTTTGACGCACCACTCAGATAAATTAAATGAATCGGTGTGGAGAATTTACGATAACAAAAATGTAAACACAGCAGGCTTTTTTTTACAAATCGGCGAGACCATGAAATGTGCTAGACGAACATTTTGCAGCTGTTGAATTTTTTGTTTCTCGTAAGGTAAAATTAGCGGTAGTGCTCAAACGGCATATTTACGAACAGGGGTTTATAAGGCAAAATTGCATATTTTTATGCCCTCTACAACCCCTATCATTTTGTCGCAATAATTATGGAACACCCTGTATAAGTATCGCATAAATCCAGCTATGATATCAAAATCAATTTTTAAAAGGACCTGCAGAGTTCATGTTTATAACTTAGAGATGGTGAGGAGGCATAGTTAACGTATTCACAAAACGAGTATTTCTTCAGTGGGTACATCCGCGAATTATCAGCTTGTCTTTTAAAAATGGAGGAAATGATGTGGTTAGAAAAAACATAACACGTGAAACTTAAATAATTTTGTTAGGTACATTTAACCAATTCAGAATTTCAAAATACGAGCTAATGTGATCATACTTTCGTAGATTAAAAATCAATCTACGACAGATTTTTTTTATATTTTGCAAACGAATCTAAACATGGAGGATACAGTAAGTCGCGGTAAGTAAATTTTATGAATTATCATAGTTTCGCATAGAAATTTCTTAGTACTAAAATTAAGTATTTGCCTGTTAAGATATAATTAACGTAGGTCAGCAAGGCATCTTTTAATAATGTTATTTACGTGAGGTATGTGTTTAAAGTTCTCGGCAAAAAATACCCCTCAATTTTTTTTTTTAATAATACTGCCGTTTAATCTTAGTTTTAATATTACTTCTAAGTCCTTTAGGAGAAAAAATAATACTTTAGACTTAGACCGATTTAACTGAAGCAGCATAAGTTTCAATAGATTTCAAATCTTCTGACATCTGAAATTGAGCAGTATTCACATTGCTGTGATCAAAGCCAAAATATAAATGAGAATCGTCTGCAAAAATTGAATATTGCACTACTTTACAATTTTGTTTAAATCGAAAATATACAAGAGAAACAGAAGCGGTCCAAGTACTGAGCCTTGTGGTGTACTTTTCAGGGAGTCAAACTTTCAGATGTCGAGCATGTATCAATAACGATTCTCTGTGACCTATTCTTTGTGAAAGGCACTTAATTTTTTATTTATTTATTTGGCTATCAAAAGTTCATGGTTTATCGTATCAAATGCCTTGGTGAAATCTAAAAGAAATAATGGTGTCACTTGTTGATGGTACCGGCTTTAAAAATGTTGTCGGTTAGGTCCAATAATGCTTCAGCGGTATTATAGCGTTTTCTAAAACCACATTGTTTATCCCGTACTAAACTACTAAATTTTGAAAATAAAAATAAGATACTAATGGGTCTTAAATCTGCGTTTGCCGTTGTTTTGTTAGTGTGTGGTACGGGAACACGAGAGTTTTTTTTTCCACGAATTTGGAATCACATTTTTCTAAACAGGTATTTATTATACATGTATAGAATGCAGTTGATTCAAACAGCCTTGGTTAGTTCGAAATCTTAGATTACAGCTAGTTACAACAATGTCTATATCAAATAAGAAACTTTAGATTCTTTCAACATGGACTACATGCCCTATCAATTTGAGTCCCTACGTGAAATGCGTTTTATAGTGCGCAAAGACACCGGGGAATGTGTTGCGTATCTATACATAGTTACTCAGAGTAAAATTCCGACACAATTAATCATGTAAGGTGAGTTTCAGGTTGACATTACCGTGGAATTGCTCCTATAATCAACAATTGTCACCCAAATCTCAAAGTTATGACATTCAACTTACGCTTCATTTTCGTCCAAATATCACAAACCACTACACAACACTACCGACTTGACCGGTCAATTGAATGATCTATCCCGATTATAAAAACGCGTTTTATCAAATTCGGTTCATAAACACGTCATTTAAAGCGAACTTTTATCGAGAGCAATAACTTCGGACAATAGCAAAACTAAATTGAATAAAATCACACTTTTTATTGTGTAGCGCACATATGAAAATGCAGTTTGGTAAGCGTTGGGAAATCCAGTGTTAAATCAGTTGGGAAAATTTGTTACCGGGGAGTTTTTTTATCACACTACCGAACGCTAAGAGCATGTGGATACGTTTAAGCTTTAAATCTATGTTGTCACCGGATAAATATATGTATACAAATTATGAAGCAGTGATTCAAGTCAATGGATGTGACGTCAAGAATTCGGTATTAGTCGGTCGGTAATCTTATTTCCGAGATATTAGGAGAGACCCTCAATAGACGTTTTCTGGCTTTGACTGGTTCGAAAATAAGTAGCTGTATACCGGGTGTTGCAAATACGAGTCTCACCATTGGGATCTCGGAAACGGTAAGCCATACGAAGTCGGTTAAATGGTGGGGGCATTGAGGTAACTAAGAAAATGGTACTTGGGAAGTTTCTCAGTTCCGAGTATTTCCCGAGATAGATGAAAGAAACCGAAATTCCGCAAAATCATCTTTATTAATTCCTTCTTCAATTTGAGATGGGATTTAAAAATAAAAAATACACTAACATTTTCACTTTTCTCCTCTACAAGATGACATGGTTAGAATTTCTATATGACGTGTCGTGTATGGTCTTCATTAATCATCTTTATTTTTTATTATATTGGACTTTTGAACAGGTCAATACAGTTTTTAATTCTGATTTTAAAAATTTTTGTATAAGTTTGTGAGGAGCTCGTTCTACTTTCAGATAATTTGCCCATTTATCGACTACGACAAGCTTTACTTTAACACGATGCAGGCGCTCTACGTGACACTTCAGCCGCAGATTAATAGTATTTGAATACAAAGTGCGTGCGTCGGTTTAGATATGGCGGATATAAAATAATAATAATAATAATAATAATAATAATGACTTTATTCAAAAGATGATCATAGTATGGCGAAGTTTAGCCATGGCTACTCTACCACTTAACCATACTACAACCAGACATTACAAAACATTAGCATAACAACATGAATCAGTAGCTGTAACGAATGCATTAAAAATATATACAACGAATATGAACATATACAAAGAAAAGAAACAAAAGAACAAGATATCATTCAGCAAAATGAATTTATCACTCAATGTGCTGAGTCCAGAAAGTGCAACTTGACTGTCTTCTTGAAGCGCTGCAAACTTAAGCTCTTAGAGATAGCTGGCAAAGAATTGTATACCTTGACCGCATTATAAGTAAAGGACCTTTCAAAGACCGACGTACGATGTATAGGAATGGAAAGTAGATCATTGTGCCGCAGATTTAGAGTAATTTGGTTTCCACGAGGAATCAACTTACAGAGCAAATAGACGGGTTTACCAGTTTTAAAAATTCTATGCACCAATGAAGCCATAGAGTAGTTGTATAAGCCGTCAACTCTGAGCCACTGTAACTCCTTGATTTTTGAAGAAACGCTACTGTACTTCCTAAGCCCAAATATGAATCTGCAACAGTTGTTCTGAAGCTTCTGCAATTTTGACTTGCAAGCTGAGTCTAGGCATGGGTAAATGAGGACTAAAGAGTAAGCTAAAATTGATAGTATGAGGCTTTCACACAACTTTTTACGGCACTTAAAGTTTAGAATATGGCGACTAGAATATAAAAGCTTCATCTTCATATAACTCGACTTCATAATATTATTCACATGTAAGTTAAATCGAAGATCTGAATCAAATATAACACCTAGATTCTTAGCATTATCACAAAATGGAATATCTATGTCGTTGATAAACAAGGAGACCCGATTTGTGATGTTGTAATTTGAATGTCTAGGACAGTATGGTATCGCGGTGCATTTTGATGGATTGATGCGGAGACAGTGTCTATTGCAATACGTTAATACGTTGTCAAGATCTAGGTTAATTTTGTAGGATGCTTCATGTAAGTTGGATTCATTGAAACGAAATGTTAGCTGTGTATCGTCAGCATACATTTGAATGCAACAATGTTCTACACACTCATGCAGATCGAATGTGTATACTAGGAATAAAAGAGGTCCCAGTACTGAACCCTGTGGAACTCCTGATGACAGATACTGTGCATCAGAAGTTCCTCTAGATGTTTTCACTCTTTGGGTGCGATCAGTTAGGTACGATCTGAAGAAATTCAAAGGAACTTCCGACATGCCATAATATTTTAGCTTACTCAAAAGAATCTCATGATTGACCGTATCGAAAGCCTTGGAAAAATCAAGCATGACCAACAGCGTGCCGGATTTGTTGTCAAGGTTGGAAAGTATCTCATCTGCAAGATGTAGTAGTGCAGTAGTCGTACTGTGACCTTCACGAAAACCAGATTGGTGTACTGGAAAGAAATTATTATTAGCAAAATACTCAACAAGCTGTTCGTATACTAACTTCTCCAAGACTCTCGACAAGAAACATAAAACACTTATAGGTCTAAGATCGGCATGTTCAGACGGATTCTTACTTTTGGCTAGAGGTGTGACTATTGCCTCCTTCCAGTTGGATGGGAAAACGCCCCTCTCTAAGCAAATATTAATAATATGCGTGATGTGATCAAGTATTTCAGGCAGGCATAAGCCTAGCATAGTTAGACTGATGCCGTCACAACCCGCTGCTTCAGACTTGATAGAGAAGACTGCATTCATAACTTCACGAGGGGTTACCAGACGAAAGTGAAATGATGACACGTCGGGATCGAAGCGTCTGTTGCTGTAGCTGTTGACAGTGGATTGTACTACTTTGAGGTTTTGATCGGCAGGCATAAAAGTACTTAAAAAGTATTCGTTGACTTCACGGGGATCTAGCAGATTAAACGGTACATCAACACGTTTCTGTTGACAGACATTCATAGACCTAAGTGTTTTCCATGCTGATCGTGTACTAATATCACCATATCTAGAAAGGTAGGCCCTCTTCTCCCTACGAAAGGAAGCAAGTGCGTAATTCCGCATATCTTTGTACGTAGACCAGTTCACTTCAGATGGGTCATGACGGAAATTCAAGAGAGCTTGATCGCGTTCCTTAAAGATGCATCTCAGGTTCGATGTAATCCATGGAGCAGCCGGTTTTGTTACACGAGCAGTTCTTAATGGCGCGTGCATATCATATATTTCTATTATGCAACTAGATAGACAGCTTACTTTGTCATCAACATCCATAAAGTAAAAGATACGATCAAGTCCAGCATGAAGTAAGTCGCCCTTAAAATTAATAACATCAATATTTTTTATATCTCTAAAAGTTACTAACTTGGGTTCAAATTTAGGAAGCTTCAGAGCAACAGCACAGAAAACTAACTAAAATGTGCTTAGAAAGCTGCAATATCGTCGAGGCTTTTATTTATCTTACAATATTACCATCACATTTACATAAAATAATGTTTTCAATACTACCGTTAAATAATATGAAAAAGTTTTAGCACTTATATGCTGTTCTTCATTCGATGAGTTGAGACAAACTGACCAACTAAAGGCAGATGTACAGCAATCTCACATCATTAAAATAGGGAATAGGGACTGTCCCTAGTTCATAAAAACTGAGGGAACGCTTGGATGATGATATTATGAAACATCTGTCTATGTGATAATTTGACGGCCCACTTAGGAAATTCTGTTTTTTGAAATAACTAGGGGCCGTATCGTCAGTCGTTACTACAATTGCAAGTGTAAGCTTACGAAATATCTCAAACACGTTTTTGCATGCGAGTTCAACCCTGTAGCCCACAAAATCTTTCCAGAAGGTTCACAAGTCTGATTAGTGTAACTCAGCACGACGGCCCTTAAGCCTGTTTATGTTATACATTCCTTCTCTGGGTGCTTGTTCCCTGGATAAACTTTCTTACAAACGCAGGCGAGGGTCGCATCACAGTTCAAATAGTGCGTGGACGTAATCGCTTCTCAGAACAAATAGTGCGTATTGTGGACCTAATTACAGTGTTGATGTGCTATTGGGTGTAGTGTTTTGGTTACCTGAAAGGTGAGCAATCACTGAATGTTTCCTTTATTCTACTGTACTGCATGGATTTAGAACCATAATACTTTTATATTTATGATAATGAATGTCTTAGCCATGTTTATAAAGATGCTATCCTTTTTCCTTCATAATTTAATTTATGGCTTAGGTCTTGTTATTGAATATTCGCAGGTGGGACGCCTCCAGGTTGTGGGGGTTGTTATGGGACTTTCGGAGCCCGTTTTCTGGGTTGAGGTAGTTACGTTAATTACTGCTCGGTTTCCTCTACCAGGGGAAACGTCGGAGCCCTTGGGATGTTGACACGGTGACGTCCTAGGTCTGAATGACCGCTTAACTATCTTCTGTTGGCAATCGCTGGAGTCTGAATGTATCTCTCTCAGGATGAGTGAAGGGATTGTTACTTTAATGAAAGTCATCTTGCTGGGTTATCCCTGATTCAGGGGTAACGTCGGAGCTTTGGGATATTGACAGGGCAATGTGATATCCCGGTTCCTGGACTGTCGTTTCGTCACCAAGTAAGTGGCTTTAATATTACCCTGACATTGTTGCCCATATCGTTTACGTACTGCCTTTGAAGTAAAAATGAAATGGTACAGGGTGGTACTTCGAAACCTTCTAAGATGGGTTTGTGGTTTTCAACTTTATCATTATATTCTATTCTGTTATTATCATCTCTCGTTCGTATCCTACATAAGAAACCTTTATGGACTTGATTTTCATAGTTTTCTACTGTTCCGTGTCAGCGCTCTATTTTTGAGGTTATGTTACAAATATCTATTTGCAGCAAATTGCTTTTGATTTTTATCATCTGTTTTATCAGCCTAGAATTTCCTACAATTCAAAAAGAAAACATAACTAGGAGAACGCTGTCGCTGACACGGAACAGTAGAAATCTAAAAGTACCTTTCTGAAGGAGAGAAATGACTATGAAAATCAAGGAGGGCTTAAAGGCTACAATTGTAGGAACGGCTGACGATATCTACGGCCCAAACGTTTATCATGTCAGTGTATAGCATATAATATATTTTTGAAATACAATTAAAATATCTACCTGTAACCTATAAAATATGGCGTCTACAACAAAAAATAAACTTATTGATGATCGAAGACAAGGGACAAAACGTTATATTGCAGTTCTAATTATGTTATCTTGTAGATAACAAGAATTGGCAATGTTGATGTAATTTTTATTTCGAAATCGCATCGCAAATAGTCAGGTAAAAATAAAAACCATTTTGGGAAAATTCCGTTTCTTTCATCGATCTTTGAAAATATTCTTCATGAGTGCGATTTTCTTAGTTTCGTAAATGCGCAAGTTTGCCCCCATTTAACCTATTTCGTGCCTCTTACCGTTTCCGATATCCCAACGGTAAGAGTATAATTTGAAACACCCGGTATGTCGTGGCCAAATCGTAAAATTGACCATTTCATGAAATGGTCGAAATGGTAACAATTCATGAAATATATCATCATCCAATGGCCAAATCATCATGTGAGTTGACCGATGATAACAAATCTTTTGTCCATCTGATCAACTAAACGGGCCGTTACTTCATGAAATGGTCGGGCTTATTTGGTCAAATCTTAAAACACTTGATTACATTAATTTCCAGTAGAGGTGCTGTGAGCGCTTTGATTACCTGTAAACATGGCGGCCGTTACTAACAAAGTAATTCTCTCGGGATAAAGGTGCGATCGTAATGGCCAGTTCTGGATGTACGAAGTTCGACACGGCTAAGATGGGAGACCGAAGACTGGCGGGTCTGTCTGGAAGGCAAGTCGCGCGGCGGAATCATGGAGGAGAGCTTTGAGGAGCAGAGCCCGTTGGTGTAGCGGCAGAAGAGAGCTTAGATCGCCGCCTGCCCGCCGGTGCGAAAGGGTTCCGAGACTTTCTGTTAGAGAAGAATCATCGATGAGTCGGACAGCCCTTCTCTGGGCAGTATCAAGCATAAATAATATAGTCGGGACGGCAGCGCCCCAAACGAGTGAGCAATACTCGAGGCTAGGTCTTATTTGCGCCTTGTATAGAGTAAGCAGTTCATGTGGGGAAAAGTACTTCTAAGCCCTAAACAAATAGCCTAGCTTTTTCCGAGCAGCTGCCATTGTTGACGAGATGTATTCGTGCCAGATCAAGTCGTCGGCGATCTGGACTCCGACCAGCCGAAGTGAACGGCTCTTTGGCAAAACTCGGCCATCCATGGAGTCTGGATGAGCAATAGGATGCTTTTTGTTCGTCAAGGTACAGTACTGTGTTTTGGAAGCATTAAACTGTACAAGATTGTTGCGTCTCCGAGCAGTCATAACCTCCAGGTCTCTCGTCAGAGAGGAAGCCGCTGCTAGTTTTCTTTTTTCCAGTTCACCGGCAGAGATCGTCTTGTCGCTCTGAATTCCTGCATGTAGAATGCTAGCATCAGCAAAGCTGTGGATTGGGTTGATCGTATAAGAAAGGATGTCGTTGATATGTCAGACGAACAGTGTCAGAGCCAAGGCCGATCCCAGGGGAACACCCGAGTTGACGTTGTGGGAAGAAGAGGAGAACTTGTCTCTGGGATGCCATAGGATGGAGGTTTGCATAAGAGGGCAGCGTGTCACAGCTGTCCGAACGCTTTCGTGATATCAAGAGCACGATATGAGCCTCACCATAAGGCTCAAAGAGCTCACTCTACAATTGCATGACGTAAGCTAGAAGTCCCCTGTGGATCGTTGATACCGGAAACCATACTGCCTGTCGCTAATCAAGCCGTGACGTTCGAGGTAGTTCAGAAGCTTGCAATTTATGCACCTCTCCATCACCTTACTTATATGTAGGAGAAAGCACAGCTATAGGCATGTAGTTGTAAAGGTCAGTCTTAGATCCCTATTTTTGGATGGGTTGGACATGAGCAAATTTCCAGTTTTCTGAGAAGGTGCCGGATATATGGAAGAGACGCGAAAGAACTGGAGCAAGCTCCGCTGCACACCTCTTCAATACTAGGGCAGGAATCAAGTCCAGACCAGAAGTTTTGTTGATATCGAGCGACAAGTAGATGAAACGGCGAATGAGTAGGTTCCATATAGGAATTCTCTAGACCATTTAAGATAAAGATAAGGATCTCGGTAAGAAATTGAGCTGCCTAAACTCCATAGGGGCCTGCCTGAAAATGAAATTCCAATCCCTCTTAAGGGCATTTAATATACAAAAGTGTGCGTCGGATTCTTTGCAAGCATCGGAGTATATTTGCCTCTGAATTCCCACTGCAAAACAAAACAGTTTTAATATCCCAATATTGCGCCGCCCTTTATCGGTCTTATGCCTACATGTTACTTCCCGTATAGTGTAGGGAACCCTTTGAATCGACGGTAATCGGGCGTTGGGGGACGTCCATAGTGGAGTTGGCAGCAAAGATCTTGGCAAGCAAATAAATTTGGGGGATGTGGGAAAGACTGCTGCGGACAGAAGCCACAACTCCCCCGTACTTTCTCAGATTGGCGTTCACCTCGTTATTTGGAAAGCTTAGATGATTAGACGGTGCAATCTCTGAGATTTTTGTCTCCGCCAAGAAAAACATGGCAGGGCGATTTTGGTGGCAGGTGGTGATGAACAGCTTAAATGGTGCTGTTAATCCTGCAGATGTTCGTGAAACAAATTTTATCATCGATGTTGTTCCCTCGCGTCCACCCTTCCTCCGGACGATCCGAGAGTGGAGTGAGTTTACGTCCGGACTTCTTAGTACTCAATAGATCCATCATCATTAATATCTTTGTTGGGGAAGATAACCGACTGCGAGGCTAGCGGGAATACCGTCTCGGTCGACTGATCCTTAAGTTGCTTTCTGATTACAACAACTTCCGGAACAAGTATTTGCCACGACCCCACTTAGTAGCGGGGGCTAGATGAGGAAGAAAGTGAGATTAAAATACTTCACGACAAAAATGTACTCAAGAACTATGCGGGTTTTTCAGTTTTATGGACTCACTATTTTTCGAAATGGTCAACCGTGGATGACCAAATCGTAAAACGTTTGCGATTTAATGATATGGTCAAATTTTCTTGGTCATTCCATAAAATGAGACCATTTCATGAAATAGTCAAGTCAGTCATGGCCACTACGAAATGTTATCAGGAGTTATAGAAGAATGAAATACTTAAAACATAAAAACTGTTTGAAAAAATCAGTTACTGAACGAGTTTGAAGGGCTAAAGCGAATAAAGTAAATGGCTGACAGTCAAAAAGACTGAAATTTTAGAATGTTGTTCTCCTTAGGAATCTGATCAAAAATCTCCATTTGCGTGTGTGGCCTTTATATCAACGGTTTCCATGTTACAGGATGTGCAATCCTGGTAAATTCGAAAAAGATATGACCTTACGGCAGACACTAATATAATTTTATGATTTCTTCAGGCATTGATTAGAAACTTATGAACTCATTTAATGCCGATTTGACCCATCTACTGGATGTCTGCCGATTATCCGACACATGTTTGACACATTTTTGATGGTATCAATTCGTTACAATTCTGATGAAATATAAATCGTATATCGACTATACCATTTTCATCAAAAGTCTCTGTGGGCGGAAGGAGTATCAATGGTTTCTGAGTTTCAGGGTACACAGATTATTGAAATATTGATGAAAAGTAATTCCCGGTCATTTCTTTGAATTTGCTACATTCGCGCATCGTGTGAGAAGCGAAGGTATAGTACATCCGACGCATTTTGGTAGGTATTTTTCTACATTAGCAGAGAAGAAGCTCCATGAACACTTTGGAGGATAGCGCACAACAACAAGTCTGTCAGCAACCTCACTTGCTCGGTCAATGTTTTACAGTGAAACTACCGAAGATGAAGTGATAAACAACCTTCGAAATAATAAGTCGTGTGGAAGTGATGGTGTGTCAACAAGAATAGTTAAAAGTGTGTGTCATCAAAGTGCAGGTCCACTAGCTATGGTCATAAACATGTCAGTGCATCAAGGCAAATTCCCTAAAAATCTTAAACTGGCCATTGTGGTACCGGTATTGAAGAAGGGAGATCCCTCTCAAGTCAAAAACTACCGTCCAATATCTCTTCTGTCAGTTTTCTCAAAGATATCTGAGAAAGTGCTGCACGAGCGCATAGCTAGCCTTACTGACAAATACAACATCATCTCCAATAACACATATAGACTTGGATCATCTAGTTGCTGGAGTATTTTTCGACTTGTCCAAAGCGTTTGAACTCATTAATGTAGATTTGCTAAGGCAGAAACTTTTCAATATAGGTATTAGAGACTTCTTGCTGGACTGGCTAGCGTCTGTCCTTACAAACAGGGAACTTAGAGTAAGAGTGAACGATGCGCAGTCAGCTACCTATAAAATAAATATAGGTGCAGCTCAGGGATCTGTATGGGCACCACTTCTTTTCATCCTGTTTATAAACGATCTGAAGCTCTCAGGTGCAGTGGTGAACTACGCTGACGACACATCGGCCGTAGTAACTGCAGATTCGCCTGAAGATCTGTACCTTAACATTGGAAACATAAAATCTGAGATGGAAGAGTGGTGCCAAACAAATCGCCTGATCTTGAATACTGACAAGACGGTAGTTGTTCACTTTTACTCTAGTACTCCACGTCTCCTTAACAGTACTGTCTCAGACGCTACGACCTTCCTGGGTATTGAGTTGGATGCAGGATTAAATTGGAAGCAACAAGTTGACAGTGTATGCAGGAAAATGAATAGGTCTTACTATGCGATATTGAAATTAAAGCCAAATGTCCCCAAATCAGCGCTGATAGATGTGTACTACGCAATGGTGTATTCGCATCTGTCAAATCACACCATCGTCTGAGGACAAGCATGCACCGCGTCCAGAGTGTTTATTTTGCAGAAACGTATTGTAAGGCTGATATTCAACATTAAAAGGAGAGAATCATGTAAAGCAATATTTCAGCATAATAACTGGCTAACGCGTCCGAGTATAAATATATTTATAAATGCGTCCTCTACATCTTCAATGACAGGGGCTAGTTTCTGCAGAACAAGGACTTAAACACAACTATAGTATAACACTAGAGCGAAACAGGACTTCTTCGCATACACTGTCAATGCTCGAAAAATCACCAGCCTACGCCTGCACCAAGGTATTCAATAAGTTGCCATCAATACTAAAGGATATTAGATGCTCAAATAGGTTCAAGAAAGAGCTGAGGAATCTGTTAATAGAAAGATGCTACTACTCAGTAGCCGAGTTTCTTTCAGGGTAAGAGTGATGCACCAAAAAATTAAATAGGAAACTATGGCTGTATATACAATGTGTTTGGTCACAACATACCGATATTTGAGGGGGATATTTTTCAGCTATTTTTATCGACAAATCCACCCCCTACAATGTCCTACCTCACCATCCTTGAAATGGATCCATACCGCTGCGAATGAAATTAGGGCTGACACGGTTATGGTCTGCCGCTCAACACGACACATTTTTTTAAGAACAACAATGTGCATAACCAATAATGGAGAACATTTTGAACAGCTTCTGTAACATTAAACAAGTCCAAGCTCTCTATAAGAAACATGATTTGTCATTTTTATGTATAGAGAGTTTGAAATCTATTTGCATTTTATTACACCCTTTTGGACCCATGTTAGATAGCATTTATTGCTTAATGTAGAATACTTAGGATAACAAAAAGCTGTAGAATTAGCACAAAAAAAGTACAACTTCACAGACTAGTTTTTGAATGGTGTGCGGAAATGCACTAAATAATCAATTTTCTTCCATATTTTTTTCTATTTTTGTCTGTTTTTAAGTATGTTTGTCTCAAAACAAGTTTTTCAATAATCGCTAGGGCAACACGTTATCGTTCAAATGACACCAAATTTATCATTCTGTGACACTTGAGTACTAAGTTATTACAATTTTCATACATGCATTACCGTAATCGTAACGTAGAAATAAAAATGGCTGCCATTTCAAGGGGGATGAGGTAGGACATTGTAGGGAGTTGAATTTGTCGATAAAAATAGCTGGAAAATACCGCTCTTAAATATCGGTATGTCGTGACCAAACACATTGTATATTTTTTTAGTGTTCTTATACTTATATATTATGCATACCTTTTATTTTTTCTATTGTTATTGTACTTACTTTTTTTACACCTTGTTCCGTTTATTATTGTATCTGCTTGTTTAGTGTATATTTTCATTCGTCCGCACATGCCTCCTTTATCGTTTTTCGACTAACTGTGTTTCTTTCCATTTTAACCGCTGTTTTTTTTCGACAAATTTATGTATTTATAATTTATATTTTTAAATTTTGTAGATAATAATGTACTATAGAGAGACGAGTCTTATATCATACCTTTGATCCGAAGACAATCAATCATCTATCTATCTATCTATCTAACTCGGAAACCATTGATTGGAAGCATTTTGATCAAAAAGCATCCTAAAATTCCAGCCAATTTGACCGAGAATTAGCGTGTAGAAGACCTGTTCTAATTTTCTAATTGTTAAAAAACACTTTGGTGTAAGTCACCTAATTTCCTTAAGTGGTATAAATTAAGTTAGATACATCAGCCACGTAATACCTCCTACCAGGAGGATCTAGAAAAGCATCAACTTTCGAATGGACAATTAGTGAAGAGCGAAGAAGCCGAGTGTATGAAAGTGGCCTGCTGCAGACAACGACATGTGGGTGTACCTTTTCATCAGCTTATGTACTTTGCGCAGTGCTAGTGCGGAATTTTCTTCTAATTATTTTTGTGCGGATATCAACCCCCAACAGACTATGGTAGTGGATCAGGTATAGTTTATAATCAAACGCTTCAAATCGTCAGTCAATCTGACTTCATTTAAAAAGTGTAGTCAACTAAAACTTTTAGCTGATTAAAGAGGAGTTATGATTTCATGAAATAAATAACCTTCATTTAGCTTTTGTGTATCGAAATCGGTCTATCCGTTGTAAGAAAATAATGTTGGCATCCAGTAATACATCGCCCCTCTATAGGTCGCAAGGAATCACTCTGATTTTGATGGAATTTTCACAAAGCTTATTACTGTTACAAGAGCGAAAAAGCTTTTCTGAAAATCGGTTCAGTGGCGGCGGAGTTATAAGCAAAAAGGGAAAGATTTCAGATTGGCAAAAACTTGGCCATATTCGAAACAACATTTTAGAATTTTAGAAAATCTTAAACTTCATTCTTCTACTTTTTGATCACATAAATAGTCAATGCAGTTTTTGAGGGTTAAGCATTTTGAAATTGAGCATATCCTATTTTCCTGTACTTAAAATCGTAAATCATGTTATAGCAATCTTTTGGCATTTCTCATCATGATGCCAAGCTGCTGAACTTATGTGGCATTCGTGTTCTATGAAAACAAAGAAGACTTTAGTTTTGTAAAGTATTATAGGCTTTTTGTCACGTCCCGTTCATCGGAATACTTTAGTCTTCAAAATACACACGAAAGTACGGAAACACGTTTTTACCTCAAGATAAGTCTAATAATTGTTGTTTAAGTTTGCAAAACTTTGGCATGTAGAAAAATTTCAAACGGGTGAACTCTTTAGCTAATGTGGTCACCAGCTCAAAACTAGCCTTACTCACTCACTGATTGTTGAATCAGTTTTCTAGTTTCAAATCGCACTCACCAGAAATGCGTCTAGATAGAGGGATGGTTGTTGTTAAAATACAACATTATCGTGTGCTACCATTCCGCAGGTTTACAATGTATCTATAAACAATGGTTATCTTTTACCGATGAATTTACATTACTTTTCATTCAAACATTTTACTACCAGTCACAGCAGAAAATGTGAAAGCGTTCTAGCATCAGAAAATTAGGAAAGCTATATCAATAAATTCAGACAAATGTGAACGCATTATTAAATTACTTCAGTGTTGTTATGTCGCCAAGAGCGAACTTAAAGAAATGACTATAAAAAAATGTTTGAAATGAAGAAATTTTATATCCTTTAATAATGATTCTGTAGACTAGATCCCCGTGTGCCACTAATTGTGTATCATATATTGAGGGATGCAAATTCGGCAAGTTATAAGCCTTCGTGTTAGTTGTTGTGTTGTACACAAAAGTGTACCCAGCTCAAAATGGAGCCCCCCTCCCGGGCACCATCATAATTTTTTTGGGTAGAAGCTCCACAAATCATATCTACATAACTACGCTTTATATTTTCCTTTCTATTTGTATTTCATTTATATAGAGTGTTCCACGACGATTTGACACTGAATATTGATATGGAAAACTGCTATACGAGGTTTGTTCAAAAAGTATCGCGAGTTTATTCATGAATATCTATTTTGTCCTCTTCAAAGTAATCCCCGTCAGACATTATACACTTGTGACAACGTTTTTTCCAATCCTCGAAGCATTTTGAAAAATCATTTTTTGATTTTGTTCAGCTCCTCCTTCGATGCCTTCTTTATCTCCTCAATCGTGGCGTAGCGTCGTCCTTTCATGGGCCTCTTCAGTTTCGGGAATCAGAAAAAGTCACAGGGGGCCAGGTCTGGGGAATACAGTGAGTGAGGCATTATTGGAGTGTTGTTTTTGGCCAAAAATTCGCTCACAAGTAACGATGAATGAGCAGGGGCGTTATCTTTTAGCAAATGCCAATTTTTGTTCTTCCACAAGTCCGGGCATTTCTGGCGGATTGCTTTTTTTTTGCGCATTACTTAAAGGTAATATTCCTTATTGGCCGTTCTACCCTGCGGCAAGAACTTATCAATATTTTCGTCTGTTGTTGACGTTGCTTTTGTCCAAAGTAGCTTCGTCGTATGCAACAGTCAACATTTGGAATATGTCCGCGCACTTCAAGTTGTTTTTTACACAAGGTTTAATACAAATTCTTTGATCCATTTTTCGGAATAGACAAAAATCGGAGACAAGCTGAAACACGTCCACGCAGACTAGCTGTCAAACACTGATTGGACATTCAAAATGATTGATATTGTCAACATTAGTGAGGATCATGAGTACCAACATAACGCCACAAAAAGGTCGAAAATCGAACATACGTAGCCCGCGAAAATTCAAAATTTGCGATACTTTTTGAACAAACCTCGTATCCCTGTCCGTTCAGTCGTCGCCAATCTGTCAGTGACCGTGTCCAAGATCCCGCCATACAAATTCCATGTGTTCTGCTATGTTATACATTGATGGAATTCGCACGGCCGGATTCCAGACACAGTCACCGACCACTGTACGAACAAACCTTAGAATTACTTTTTTTGAACATTCAAGCAAATATTGCGCGAGACGCTTTTTGAAGGAATAATTTAGTAGTTTGCAATACTTGAAAACAACACTTGAGATAATACTAGGGGGTAACCAAAAAAACCGGAATTACTTTTTAAAAGTTATTTATTTTCAGCTTTTTCACAAAGTAACCTTATCTCCTTCAAGATACTGCCCGCTACAACTAATACACTTGTCCCACCGGTGCTACCACTGCTCGAAACATTCTTTGAAGCCTTCCTTAGAAATGTCTGACAGCCAATCCTTCGTTTTTTTCTTGACCTCTTCAATGTTGTCAAAGCGGGTCTTTTTTGCTGAACACTGTTTCGCAATCGTCTTAAAACCTCCAAATAGCACAAGCTCTCGATTTTTTTCACCATTTTTGTCGATTCGAGCAGTTGATGGACGTCCAGAGCGAGGTTTGTCATCAATCGACATGCCGCCATTTTTAAATCCACCAACCACTCGTACACCTGAGCTATTTTCAACATTAAAACAGTTTCAGCAGCATTTTTACCAATTAGAAAGCAAAATTTCACAGCTGCACGTTGCTCACCGAAGCTTGCCATCGTAAAAAACGAAACAAGCACGACTACAGAGGAACGAAACAAGCCAGATCGACAACTCAGGTGACACTGGAACTGGTAATGAGTTACGCTGTACGCCTCTAGGGGTAGAAACGTGTACTACACAAGCTCCGCCCATTGTAATGTTATTCCGGTTATTTTTGGGAACCTCCTCGTATATGACAAATGTTTGCTATATTGCAAAATTCAAACAGGGTGCTCATTTTTCTGTAACAACTCCAAATGGAAGAATAATTTTCAGATACATTACTGACAGAGAAATATTTATAGTTATTGTTAATTGGTCCAGTTGCGACAGAGTAATCGTCAGAAAAAAGTAACTAATCATTGGTGCTTCTAAAACTTGGAAAGTTATCACTGGATTTTGAAGACACTTTGAAAGACCTGTCTAATCCGTCAATGTATTTCAATAATCAAATTTACATCTAACATTTCAACTAATCCTAGTAATTTCCCATCTAATAGATATTGATCCAGCTTATGGAAAACCCCGTACATGAATAATTTAATTTTTGTAAAAAAAATTTCTCACAATTTAATTTTTGCCGAGCTAGAAAAAAGAGAGGGCAGCTGCTCCCCTTGCACCCCCTGGGTACGCCCTTGGTTATTCATCTTCATACACCAAAATCCAAAATCTTAAAAATGGAGCATTCCATTTGGATGCAAATTCCACAGGATGATGAATGAATTTAGAAAAGTAAATGCACGAATTATAGCAACATATACCAAAACCACTATAGTCTGGCACCGAAATGGAAAAGAGTAGCAAAGTACATCATTAGCTCGGCGTGTCTTTGAATACAGCGGATTTGGGAGGGGGCGGCGCATGGGCGCCCCCCCCCCCTAGACGTCTGACACGTGCTTTTGTAATCTAACGCCATCATGGCGACAGAGGCATACTAACTGAAAGTTATAGCTATAGGAACTGAGCATTGCGATTTTTTGGTATCCTTTGGTATTCCAAACGCTGTACCCTTTTGACATCACTTACGTTTACAGCACAATTCTTACGACTTACGATTTATACGTATATACGAGTATTGTGATTTGTGACAAATCTAAGTCTGAGTAATATATTAGCTATACAGATTGCACTTAAAAAGTGATTTATGTTCTGTTTGTTGCACAATAGTAATTTGAAAAGTGTGTAAATCTTGACAGATTTTGTTCGGGGTTGGTGTTGCGGCAAAGCACTATGTTAGATGAACGCCTGAATTGGAAAAAGACATTTATGAGATTTGTCTAGCGGTGCGCCTGTAGCCTGTCCAGAAAGTGAGTCGATCGATGCTAAAAGTCAATACCACACGTCCCGCATCTCTTCCCGCGTATGTGCATTTATGTTTCTATATTGAATTAGTTTAAATCACAGAGCTTCTCCACTACACGTGAATATTGTCAGCCCCGTATTCTTGTACTTCTTTCGTACAAATATACACTATCAAAATAATTACGATCTAACACATATAGTTTTTTACAACGATTTTCATCATTTCTATATGCGATCAACACCGATTCGAAAACTGAGTCAGTAACATCTATGCCTTAAATCTAAGCTCGACAACGAAAGTCTGGAGAATAACAGAACTGTAACATCTATATTGAATTTCAAAGAATAATTGACTATACCTATTCATATTTTTATCACCTGTTGATATAATAGAAGTGCTTGATTGTGACAGTATTTGTACCAATTATTTGATTTGTTTAATGAAAGTTCAGAGTCTTAATCCTTAAGCTTAGTACACACTAGTAGACCCCGTTGCGCAATTTGCCTATAGGCAATCTGGAGACGGTATCAAGACACGATCTATAGATGGTTTACAGACATCCTTCTTGGTCTCGTCTAGCATCCATACGATAATGTGAATTTTTCGGTCTCAAGTTCGTTTTCGCAATCAAAAACATTGTTTTGTGTGGAATGGAATGGGATAAGTCTCGGGGTCCCTCAGAATATTCTTTTCAGTTAACAGAGCAATGAAGTCTTTTATATTTTAATCTTTAATATTATTACACTAGTCAATTATAAATGCCACGTACTTATTTTGTTCTCTTATAATAATATATTTAATTTCCTTTCTGAGGATTTCTGAGCATTTTCCATGGTTTTTTTCAAGCTGGCATTGACCAGATATAACACAATGGATTTAAGGAGCAATAATAGGATAAATTCTAGAAGTTCCACTGAGGTTGAAAAATTACCAGCCCCAACTATCGTTTGCGCCCCCTCCCCCCTAGACGAAATCCTAAATCCGCCCTTGATACAAAGGGACGCCGAGCTAGCAATAGCGTGCTGTGCTACTTTCTTCCGTCTTGGTACCAGAATGTAGTGGAGTGCCCCTAGGTTTAAACCTCAGAACCCGGTCCACTTAATGGATTTTTGAGATCGTTAGTGGAATGCGTATAAAATACAAGTTTAATTATAAATTATGCGCCCTTTTCAACTGTTTTTGTTTTTTATTTTTGTTTATTTATTTATATGATTATTGAAGGTTACCGGAATCCCGGTCCTCGTTAAACTGAACAAAAATGTTAACTTATGAAATTGACAGCTCCCTTACTGATGGGGTGTTCAAATTCATTTCTTCCAATAGGTACTGATATTTTTTGTCTTTTAAATTACTTAAGCACTCTAGATGAAACTCTGTGATGGATAAATCGAGGTGATCCAGGAATATTTTTATATTTCTGCTCAATTCTGGTAGTTACGTATTTGGCGAATTTTTTTGTTGTTGGACAATCATAGATTAAAAACATATGTATGTATAAATAGGTTATTATATTTTTTGGTCTGAAAATCCAATGACCGCACTGACAAAGAAACCTGTGGCGTGCTAAGTTAAGCCCCAGAATTTAGATTAACTTTTTTGTTCAGCTTAATGACCAGCTGGTTTATTAAAAGTCCGAATGATCATATGTCGTACATAGAAAATGAAATTAAAAAAAATAAAAACAATTGACGTTCAAAATTGTGCATAAGCTCTTTACTTCCCAAGCCTACTGTCCTAATCGCGAATATTTTCGAAAATGAAATGACATGTAGATACATCACGAAAAACCATGTCACTCATTTCCGGTGGTCTGTCTGTCTAACTGTCTGTCCGTTACTCTTATAGCCTTCTATAACTTAAGAAGTACCGCTCGGATTTCGATGAAATTTTTACGCAATGTTACTACTGTGCCAGGGACGCAAAAGCTTTGTAGTTATTGAATGTCGGTCTAGTGGTAGCAGAAAAAAAGGCCTGATCGTTTTTTAAAAAAGAGGCAAAAAAGGTTGGGGATGGGGGTGGGAAGGGTTTATCTCAATTTTTTTATGCTGGTACACTTATACGCTCCCAACATTGGTAATTCTGCGCACCAATTAGACATATTTCACACAGAGATTTCTCTGTACATTAGCTCTGAAAAATATTCTCCGGAAACGCCGTGCGCCGTCCATGATGAGTGCTCTGGTATGGAATTACACGTATTTCCGCTGAGCAACAGCTCTGACCGCGCGACCACTATATCAGAGAAAGGTGACGTCTCCAGATGCACTATCGGTAGGGTAGTGAAAGAATGTCTATGGACTAATTATATGTACCTGTTTGACTGACTTTTTTTTCAGAGGGTATAGTTTGTACTAAAGATATTCCTACTGCTAAGAGAGATGCATGGGAAGTGCAGAGTCAACCTACTTGACGCCATTTTTAATATACCTACAGTATTTTAAACGCATACTAGGAATCTCAAAAACCCATTTTGGACCCGTGTTCAGAGGTTTTGCTGTTTTTACGTCTAATAAACATCTGGAAGTCAGTAAGTTCCTGATGTGGATCCCGCGAGTTGAGGGCCTGCTAAAGGCGGTAAGCGGGTCAAATTTCAGGGCTCAGTACCAAGGGGGCATAAAATCTCCAATTAGGGGAGACGCACATTTTACCCTTTGCCTTGGGGCGCACAACACTGAAGCCGGTTCTGCGCGAGTTAGTCCCATGTTTTATAAACGTGAAATGATACAACTCTCTAAAACTTTTCAAGCATTTGCCAGCAGTTGTAGAAAGTATTGTTAAACTAAGTATACTAAGTGACATAAATCCGAACACCCAGTTTAAATGGTTTTATTTTAATAAAAGTTGGTGAATGTATTTATCTTACTGTAAATAACAAGTGAACAAATTTTCAGCCTTATCAGTTGGACATTCCGGTTTTTATACTGCTTTTCACTAACGCTCTAAAAATGAATATTTCAGCCGCAGTAAAGAATCAACGTTGGCGGATTTTGATTCTTGACATCCTTTACGATCGGTTACGATGCCTAGATTACGGAGACCTGTACGATTTCGTCAACTTAGTGAGTTTGATAGGGGCCGTATAGTGGGACTTCGGGAAGCTGGTATTTCTTTTCGGGCAATTGCAGTTAGAGTGCAAAGAAGTGTAGACACTGTGGTTAGGTGTTGTCAGGCATGGCTTCGAGAAGGCCGTACGCAAAGAGCAAGGGGCACTGGACGCCGCCGTAGAACAACAGACCGTGAAGATCGCCGCCTAAGATTATTGGCCTTAAGGGACCGTTTCTCCACTACCAGGTCCATTGCAAATGAATGGTTTGCAGAACACGGAAGACCTATTGGCATGCGAAGTGTTTACCGACGAATGAGAAGTTTTGGCTTGTTTTCATACCGGCCACACTGGGTCCTCCCTTTAACTCGAGAACACCGACGTAATCGCCTTGAGTGGTGCAGACCACGGTCACTCTGGTATCAGGAATGGAACAGTATTGTCTTTAGTGACGATTCTCGATTTTGTTTAGGCATGCACGTTGGTCGTGCCAGGGTTAGAAGGCGACGTGGTGAAAGGAGGAATCCACAGTTTTTTGTTGAAAGACATGTTCATCACACTGTTGGAGTTATGGTTTGGGGTGCTATAGCTTATGATTCCAGGTCACCTTTAATCTTCATCAGAGGTAACATGAACGCGCAGCGTTATATCCACAAAGTTCTAGAACCCCATCTTTTACCCTATCTTGACACCCTGGCAGATCCAACTTTCCAACAAGATAATGCCCGACCACATGTTGCAAGAGTCACAATAGACTTCTTTCAACATAATGATGTCACATTGTTACCATGGCCACCAAGATCTCCCGACTTATCCCCAATTGAGCTCATGTGGGATATGATGGTTAGGAGATTGCTCAATTTGCAACGTCCTCCTCAGACTCTAGAAGCACTTCGAGAGGAGTTGGTGGTTGTCTGGAATGAGATACCACAGGAGGACATTGACCACCTGATCAGAAGCATGCCTAGGCGCGTTGGAGAATTCGTAGCACATCAGGGTGAATCCACACATTATTAAAGGTCAAAGGGCTTTAAAGCAGTGCAATCATTTTGAAATTTTTATCATTTACTTATTATGCTTCATTAAGTACTTATACAAAATTTTATTAAAATAAAACCATTTAAACTGGGTGTTCGGATTTATATGTCACTTAGTATACATTTAGAGGAAATATTATTCAAATTACATATTACTAAATCTAGAACTATAATATACAATCGACCACTTTTTCAATGCTGATTTGAATGATATGCTATAGAGCAAGAGTTTATTGTTACCTTTGTTTGGTTGACGCTATTTGTATTGCAAGTGGTTTACAGCTTTTGGGTAGCATTTGTATTTGCAAATAAAGATTACTGTTATTATTGTTATTAGATAATGATTACAGAGTAAACCTATGTACGTTTTGACTCAATAAAATGTTACACGCGTAACATTGTTAACGAGAAAGAATTACAGTAAAAGAATGTTGGCCCAATGTCTGAACGTACTTGTAAATATTGCGTGGCACAACGGGAAACCGGAATAATAATTTCACCATCAAATACACAGCTGATGGGGATGTGGTTCGTAAAAGAAATCGCCAACCACCTAGACGAAAGACATCAAGTGCTGAAGGAGAGGTCATGCCCTATCGTCCACATCACAGAAGATAAAGATCCAGCTTTGCAAATCACCCCGCTCCACAAGAACTATAACTACGGATACAATTATGGTCAAGGTAATGTCAATTTTGAAGTAATTGGGAGATGAATCATCACTTAGTCTGGTATAAAAAAATTCACATGTACAATAAGTATGTTAATGATAGTGAACTTCATGTTTAAAAATATGTTTAAATACACCTTAAATAAAGACAACGCTGAAGATGCACTGAGAAGAGAACCGCAAGAAATTGGAGGATAAAAACCCCCTACTGAGCGAGGCTGTGGCAAATGCTTGTTCTGGAAGTTGTATTCAGTATACAACTTCTACCCGTTCAAGTGATTGTACACGCATTAAGAAATACCTCAGTACCGCATTCCAGGTGGCGGTACAAGGCAGCCAATGGGCCACTTCAAGTCTATTTAACATCGTTAACATGCAAAAAGAAGCTGGTAGACAAGGACCAGTCGACTGAGGCGGTAACACCCGCTAGCTTTTTCCAGGGTGTCTTATAAATGTCCACATGCTCCCACACCTAAGCTACGAATTCGGTTATCATCCCCAACAAAGAAATTAATGATGATAGATCCTCGAGTACTAAGAATTCTGGACGTACATTTACTCCACACCCGGAATGTGCAAATGGAGGCAGGACTCCAGAGAACAACATCGATGATAAAATTTGTTTCATAAAAATCTACGGGATTAAGGCCCGTATCGTCAGTCATCCCTACAATTGTAGGGCGCGTTTATGGCCTCCTTGATTGTCATACTCCTTTCTCTCCTTCAAAAACTTCTAGATTACACTAGTCCCGTGTCAGCGTCAGCGCTCTCCTATTGTGAAGATATGTTTTCTTTTTAAATTGTAGGAAATTTCAGGCTGATAAAACATGATATAACTCAAAAGCAAGCACAATTTGATGCAAATAGATGTTTGTGACATAACCTCAAAATAGAGTTCTGACACGGAGAAGTAGAAAACTATGACAATCAAGGAGGCCGTAAAGGCGCCCTACAATTGTAGGGACGACTGACGATACGGGCCTAAAAGCAACATTATTGCTGTTCATCTCTACCTGCAATCCAGTGATCGCGCCAAGCTTTTCTTGACGGAGACAAACATCTCAGAGTCTGTACAGATTAATGATCTTAGCTTGCCAAATTACGAGGTACACTCTAGTCTGAGAAAGAACGGGGGAATTGTGGCTTTTGTCCGCAGCAGTCTTTCCTGCTCCAGAGACGTTGCTTTGGAATCAGATCGGAAGGACATTCTGTGGCTTCGCCTCAACTCCAAAACATTCCCCAAATTTATTTGCTGCAGTTATCGCTCTCCATCGGACCATAACTGGGATGACGTACTTGTATACCTCGCTGTCAAGATTGACTTCCTGACCATCAATCACCCGGCTTGAGAGATAGTTATCTTCGGTGATTTTAATGCCCATGATGAGCTTTGGTTGGGCTCCAACAAGATCTATGCAGCAGGTCGTGCAGTCGGAACGCTCGCTGTTACCCAAGAGCTGACCCAGCTGGTGACGAGCCCTAATTTTTCCCCCGAGCTTCGTCAAATACAGTAGCCTGCTGGATCTCTTTCTGGCCACGCAGCCTGTCCCTTACAGCACTGCTGTCCTGTCTCCCCTTGGTAACTCAGACCACGGTGTTGTGAAGGTAAGTTTTCCATTGTGGCAGCAGAAACTCGCCCAGGCCGCAAAATCTGGCATTACGGACATGCCGACTGGGCGTGGCTCAGAGACTTCTTCTCCACTTTTTCTTGGAGAAATGTTTGATTCGCCGACGCAAATGCGTCGACTATCTGTTCATCGTTAACCGAAATTCTCCACGGTGAGCAGTGAAAGTTACTAAACCAGGGTTCAACGGCTGGTTCAACAAATCATGTGACACTGCTCGCCAGCAGATCAAGGCACACATAACCTTCTTACAAAACCCCACTGTAGAGAACAGACAAGCCGACGTCGAGTCCAGCACAATATAAAAGTTAGGCACAGGGTAAGCAGATTGAAAGGAACTTCTCACAGAGTAGCCTTCCACCACTTACGTATCCGGATGGAACGATGTAACCGACTCAAGGGCTAAGTTGCCAAGATCTTTGCTGCTAACTCCACCATGGACGTCCCCCTTCCCCTCCAACGCCCAAGTGCCGTCGATTCGAAAGGTTCCCCACACTATGCTGGAAGTAGCATTCATGCATAAGACCGTCAGAGGTGTGCTCTTGTCGTTCGACATCAACAAAGCTTCTGGTAGGTATTTGATTCCTGCCGTTGCATTGAAGAGGTGTGTAGAGGAGCTTGCTCCAGTTCTTTCGCGTCTCTTCCAGATATCTTACGAATCCGGCACCTTCCCAGAAAACTGAAAATTTGCTCATGTCCAATACATCCCAAAAAAGGATATAAGACCGACCCTCACAACTACAGGCCTATACCTCGGCTTTCTGTGATGAGTAAGGTGATGGAGAGCGAGCTTCTGGACTACCTTGATTAGCGACAGGTTCTCGGTACTAGCGATCTACAGGAGACCTCCAAGCTTACGTCACGCAGTTGCGGAGTAAACTCATCCAGTCTTATGGTGAGGGTTATTGCAGTTGCCCTTGATATGGCAAGCTACCCTCTTATGCAAACTTCCATCCTATGGCCTCCCAGAGAAGGCTTTGCAGATGGGTGGGTGACTTTTCCTCTGGCCGCAAGATATTGGTCGTAATTGACGGGTTCTGCTCTCCATCCTACAACGTCAACGTGGGAGTTCCCCAGGGAAGGGTCTTGACTCCGATACTGTTCATATCAACGATCTCCTTCCCAGTACGATCAATCCAATCCACATCTTTGTTGATGACAGCATTCTATCCAGTTTAGATGGATCGCCGAGTTCTGCCAAAGAGCCACTCATTTTGGCTGGTGGGAGTCCAGATCCCAGAAAACTCTGGCACGAACACATGTCGACAATAGCAGCAGCTGCTGAGAAAAAGCTAAGCTATTTATTTGTCTAGGGCTAAGAAATACTTTTTCTCCGCATGACACCCCCCTCTGTACAAGACCCAGATATGACCTATCCTCTAGAACTAAATTATCCATGCTCGATGCTGTTCTGCAGAGGGATGTCCCACTGATCGATGACTCGATTCTAACCGACAGTCTCGGGACCCTTTCGCACCAGCGGGCCGTTGGCAATCTAGCCTTCTTCTACCGCTAAGCCAATGGAATTTGCTCCTGCGAGCTCTCCTCCATATTCACGTTGCACGACGTGCCTACCAGACAGACCCGCCTGACTTTGGCTTCCCATCCTAACTGGGTCGAACTTCGTACATCTTCAGCTGGCCTTAAGCGACCGCTCCTTTGTCCTTAATGTATCGATATTTTAAAACAATCTACATGAGGAGGCTTTTCGCAATTCTACTAACTTTAGGCAGTTAACAAGTCGGATTAACAAAGTATCTTTAAGCTCCTCATAGCAGCCGCGGTGCCCTGGCATTTAGACTTCTGCCTGTGCAGCTGCTTGTAAAAAATACACGCAATCCCTAGAAGTTTTTTTAAGAAAGAAAAATGCAACAAGGATAACAGAAAAGTTTGGAGCTTTAACTATAGAAAAACCACAAAGATCAAATGAAGTTTGTAGATGAAGAATAAGAATGGTATTACGAAGGTAAAATACAGAAAAACTTACCACATTCAAAGGAGAAAAGAATTACACTTGATACTGTACACATCTTTACACGTATCTGTTATTCTACCACAGTTGAATTTTCAGTGGTTAAAGGGCGTATGTACATTTTTTGCAGTTTTTTTTTAATAAACTAATAATTTTTCAGTGTCGTAAATCTAACACAATAAAATACTGTACATCGAATCAGGAATTCAGAGCTGGGAAAAAGAAAACTATCAGCGACTTCCTCTAACAAAAGCCGGTCATTCCGGCTGATCGGAGTCCAGATCACCGGGGACTTGATCTGGCTGCAGCTGCTCGGAAAAAGCTAGGCCATTTGTTTAGAGCGAAGAAGTACTCTTCTCCACATGACCTCCTCATTCTATGCAAGACCCAGATAAGACCTCAAGTATTGCTGACCTGTTTGGGGTGCTGCCGCCCCGATTACATTATACATGCTCGAGGCTGTTCAGAGGACGACTGTCTGACTGATCGATGACTCTTCTCTAACAAACAGCCTCGGGACCCTTCCGCACCAGTGGGCCGTCTGCGATGTAGCTCTCTTCTACTGCTACACCTCAGAGCTCTCCTTCATGATGCCTGCCAGGCATACCTGCCTGAATTCGGCCTCCGATCCTAACCGAGTCGAACTTCGTACCAGAACTGGCCGATACGATCGCTCCTTTGTCCCTAGGGTGTCGAGATTGTGGAACAAACTACAAGAGGAGGCTTTTCCCAGTTCTGCTGACCTTAGGCAGTTCAAGAATCGGATTAACAAAGTTTCTTTGGGATCCTCATAACAGCCGCGATACCCCTGACATTAAGGCTTCTGCCTGCGCGGCTGCTTCGATGTAAACAAATATGATACCCCCATTCAGGCATATTTGCTTACTTTGGGAGGAGCCTAAAGGCTGGGAACTGATACCCAGCAGTTTGACACCGGTTAACAAGTTATTTGCTACATAAATTAAAAAGGAATCGACCTGAAAGTGACTCTCATGTTGATATTTTTTTTCAGAAAAATTATTAAAAATGATAAGACTTTTCAAATGAGTGATCACTTGGATCACTTGGATTAATTGTATAGACCTGCTTGGCTGACTTAATCCATTCAATTATTTTGTTATACATGTTCGTAGCTAACTTTTCCTCAGAGGGGATAACTTGTGCCGAACATAATCCTTCACGAACTAACAGCGGTGCGTGGAAAGTGCAGAGTCAAGCTACTTGACGCCATGTTTTTTCCAACTTAATGCTTGGAAGTGAGACAGCGCGAAGCGCCATCTGGTGCTAGACTCGACCGCTGCGAAACGATGAATCGCAGCCTACTGGTTGGGAGTATAGATAGATAGATAGATCTTGAGCCAGAGAATATATGGTATAACGACATTTTTGATGTGTCGAAGGTTTAAGACAATAAAAAAGAAATAATCAATTATAAAAACAGATAATATCCGTAGTTAACACAATCCATACACATATAAATGACAATTACATCAAACGTGACTATACGGGGTGTTTCAGTTTATTGTTGCATAACTTTGAGATTCGATAGAACTTTTAAAATTAATGCATAAAGTCTACGTATATAAACATGGGTCGAAAAATGCGTGGCTTCCGAAATACAGGGTGTTTAAGTTTAAATTCTAAAATAGTTTTTTTTTAAATATTTCGAACAATATTTGATGTATAACAGTGTAAATTGGTATACAAGGGTTTTTTGGTACGACAAAACGAACCATGGGCATAATTTTACTGTAGCCGCTAGAGGGCGCTCTCTAATGTACTTGTAGTGTATTAAAATGACCGAAAATTTTTTCTTAGTGCAATTTTTTGCTTTTTGAATAAAAAAACTGATTCTTCGCACTTTTCAACATAAAAAAGCTCTCTTGCGAATTTTCGTTATAGTTAGCCGTTTTTGAAATATTTAATTATTTATGATAAAATAACGTTAAAGTCAGTATCTAGATAATTTTTAGAAGTAGGCTGTGTCTGCAAATATTTTTGAAATTGAAAGCAGAATAAGGTTAAACGTCAATTAGTTGACAGTTAAATCAAATCCAAGCGAATAACCAAAATTTCTCTGTTATGTGCCGCGGTTATAATATGGTTCAAGATGACACACGGGTTGATGACGTCAGGTACACGAATCGCTTGAACGCGTTGGTTTTAACCGCGGTTTTGTTGCAAGTTGTTTATTTTAGAAAAGCGCGTATATAATCTCTGATTATTTTTATTATCACTTAATAATCGGTGCTTTTTCGTCTACAACTGTATATGGAAAGTTTAAATAAGAAACCTTTCATAATATTCATGGGAGAAATGTTTTTTTCAGATTTTTTTTTTAATGATGGAACCATGGCTTTGTAGCTATGATACTTTCAATTCTCTAAATTTTTCCGCATGTCAAAGAAAACATTTACCTATTGATTCAGCAGAAATGATGAAAAAAGAAATTAGCAAAACCGTATACAGGTGGATATCATCTAGTAAGTTTATATGGCCATATTTTAATATTCTTGTGGTATATGGCTACACAGGATACTTTGTTAAGCATAGGAACTACATTTAAAGTGTCCCCAACAACCGTAATGAGTATAACTAATAAGGTGCTCCACTTTATGGTAAAACTGAAGTCAGCCTGTATCATTTTTCTCAAAAATGAAGCTGAAGTACAATAACAATATCCAATAGCCGGCAAAATTCTAACTTGTCACATTTCAAATAATAACCAGAAATATAAAACTACTCTTGAGTTGGGTAAATACCACAATTTTGCGGTGATAACTATGACATATAACAGCTGATTCGTGACGTCACGGATCTTATAACCAAACTGATAACTACACTCGCTTAAACGGATTGGTAAATACCAACCCAAAATGGTAAATACCATTTCCATTTGGTTATCCGCTTGAATTTGATTTTAGTTTTGTTGTCTGTTGAAACCTGAAACGTTTTTTTGCAATTGTGAATGCATGAAATTTAGTTTCTTTTACCTGTTTTTTTTTTTGTAAGTTTTATAAGAATGCCATTTTTATTCTCCAATCAAGAGTTAGCGGATATTCAATTTGTGTATGGCATTGTAAATGGAAACGCAGCAGAAGCAGCCAGAGAATACGCACGAAGAATCACATTTTGTCAGTGGATTCTTGATAGAACTGATGATAATAGGGAGTTTTTAAGTAACGTTTTATGGACCGATGAGTCATGCTTCACTAGACGTGGAGTGGTAAATTTTCATAATCAACATATTTGGTGGCATGAAAATCCGCATGCAGTTCGGGAAAGAAATTTTCAGCATGAATTTAGTGTAAACGTGTGGATTGGTATCTACCGTAATCGACTATTTGGACCCTACCTTTGCCTGCAATGTTAAATGCTGCGACCTTCATGGAATTTTTAAAGGCTGAACATGCAAATATGTGGGATGATGTTATGTTAGATTTAAGAAGATTGGCCTGGTTCCAGCTTGATGGTTGTCCAGCTCATTATTCGAGAATAGTTAGAAACTGGCTGGACGAAAATTATCCAGAAAGATGGATCGGCCGTGGAGAACCAGTCGCCTGGCCTCCACGATCCCCTGACCTAAATCCATTAGATTTCTTTGTGTGGGGATTTCTAAAAGAAAAAGTGTACCAGACTCTCGTAACCACAAGAGATATGCTAATAGACAGAACCAGGAATACATGTGATGAAATAAGGCCTTATTTGAATAATAAATAAATTCGATCATTCGTAGATGTGAATTGTGTATTGAACAATTGGGTTTACGTTTCGAGCAACTACTTTAGATTGTGTATGTTTGTCCTAACTAGCCAATAGCATTTTAGTTGTAAATAATTTAATTTATTAAAAATAATATTGGAAAATTAAACAAATTAATATTCTGTTTTTTGTGTTTATTTGGAGTTAGGAATTATTGATGTGTTTAAAAACACAATCTAAACGATCATCTTAATTACTTGTAATACCCAAATCGAAAATGTAAAAAAAATATTATTTTCCCATAAATAATTAAAAATGCATCGAACCTTAAAAATCGAAATATTTCAAAAACGGCTAACTATAACGAAAACTCACAGGAGATCTTTTTTATGTTGAAAAGTGCGAAGAATCAGTTTTTTTATTCAAAAAGCAAAAAATTGCACTAAGAAAAAATTTTCGGTCATTTTAATACACTACAGGTACAGTAGAGAGCGCCCTCTAGCGGCTACAGTAAAACTATGCCCATGGTTTGTTTTGTCGTACCAAAATACCCTTGTATACCAATTTTTAATGTTATACATTAAATATTGATCGAAATATTTAAAAAAACTATTTTAGAAAGTAAATTTAAACACCCTGTATTTCGGAAGCCACGCATTTTTCGACCCATGTTTATATAGACTTTATGCATTAATTTTAAAAGTTCTATCGAATCTTAAAGTTATGCAACAATAAACTGAAACACCATGTATACATTGTAACGCAGACATCATATTCATTAAAATTATAACACATAATACGGTACACACGAATATAAAAATATGAGCAACATATTAAAAAGGTACAATATAAAAATTAGAAACTGGAAAGTTGCAATAGTGTAAAAATAGTTAGAATGATTTAGAATCTAAGTAATAGAAATGTTACTATAGTACATTTTGGAATAATCAAAATTATTTGGCGCTGTCTATTAAAATTGATTTGACATTCCTTTTGAAAAGCTCCAGCGGCAAACCGCCAACACTCTCAGAAAGTTTATTATAATATTCAACTCCAAGGTTTTTGGCTATGTTAATTCTATTTCTTGGAGGTACTAGTTTGTTTTCCTTGTGTATCTAGATCTGAGTCAGTGAAATTGGAATTCCAGTCAGCATGAGACCACTGGCGACGATTCTAGTTGTGCAATAGACGTGGACTACTGCCATTGAACAAAATAAAATAAACAAGTTCTGCTATTCTCGACCTACTTGACGCGATGTTATTTGTTGTAACCTGTAATCTTTGTTGTTTAAAACGATTTTTCCACAATTTTTTCCAACAGGATACACATACGGCCCTCTAAACGCTCAGCAGCAACAAGAACTAAAACGACGTGAACAAATCGAGCGGCAACTAGAGTACAATAGAAAAGTCATATACGGCGATCGCGATCGAAACCCCTACAACACTGATCGTTATAACAATGACAGATACAACACTGAAAAATATAATGCAGACCGTTACAACACTGATCGTTACAATACTGACCGATACAACACTGAACGGTTGAATCACCACCATGGCAAGCATATTATGAGGATGAGACACTTGAGGTTACATTGGGACGAAAACGGTGTCGAGAACACCGAGTTCAGATTGAGGTACAATGAGTCGAAGCCTGGGCTGTGGATCAGTTCTGGACCTGAAACTGGAGGTATGTCCTTTTATTTGTAATAATGACTTGACATCATCGTAGTAGACTTTTACATAGGAGAGGTAAAAGAGTACTCAATAAATACGTTCTTTTCGAACACACAAGTGAAAAACCAGGTTATACATACAGTACCAGCCTTGAAAAGTGAATGTAAGCAAAATTAAATACCTTGCGAATACATTGACATAAAGGTATCTATAATTTAGACATTTTTGTCGTGAAAACATCTGAACGAATGATGAGTACTGAATCGAAACAATTTACTGAGTATTTTTTAATATTTCAGGTGCCACGCTTTCCCCAGCATTCAGCCACTTTGCTGGTACAATTCAAGTTCTGAAAGTGGTAGGCGATCATATGGTGCTCAATTTTTGCCACCAGCTTCCAGAACGACAACTTTACACCGTATTGCTATCCAGACAACTATTCCTGCCGAAAAATGAAATCCAGGGGGTGCATAATATGCTGAACAGAAAAGGACTTAGTACTAATTTTATTACGCAAGTTTGCAATGGTTGTAGTTTAAACTCCGCTTTTGCTGTTTTGATAGCGCTAGTTGTATTTGGCCAGGTGTTCTTGTAGCAGTTGGGGAATACATTTTTTTAAGCAAATTACGCAAAAGGGAGAGATAGCAAGGAATACAGAGTTGTAAATAAAATGTATTCGAAAATGTGAGACATTTCAGTTTCTAAAAGATGAAATATTAAAACTGCATTTTAATACCTTTAACATTTCGTCTCAGGGTCTTTTTAATGTTTCGTGCCAGAGGTACTTTGGGAAGATGTAAGCTGTACGGCTTAAGAATCGAGTAACTACCATAATGAATATGTTAAAAAATAATTTATATTCTATCATGGCTAACTGGGCTAACCTACTTTTAATAACATAAATATTTTCACAGTGAATCAGTTTGTTGTACACATTAAAGGATGAAATGATAACACATTTTGGACTGATGAAAACACAATTAATACCATTTAAAGTATGATATAATCACTTCAACAGCATAACAATTTATCTGAATCAAATTGTAAGCGTTTTTATTATTATCTCTGGCATGGCAAATACGATGCCGTATCATTTAGATTGAATAAACATCGAATTGTTCTGTCAATTTGGATAATTACATATAAGGCTTCATTCATATCGTCATGAGATTTTTATGAATAAATGTCCGAGTTTGTACATTTTACCTAGTTTTTTTGAGAAGTTATGATCAGTGCTGGCGAACCGAAAAGGACGAAATCGGTAGACAGTGGCGTTGAATTTTAGTAGACGTATGTTTTTGCATTGCACGCAGATACACAATACAGATTTTTTGAGGGCATCTATTCCTGAAAAAAATCTCAGGTTCTTTGTTACAACACATCATTAAAGCTCATCTTGCCATTCTCGTTTATAAGATTCTGAATATTTCCTGTTTCATTCCTTACACTTTTAATTTAATATTCAATTGAATACAGACGAGCTTTGATTTCCTTATTACTGTGCGATAATGACGGCGATCTAGTATGTACCTGTTGAACACAAACACCAATATAGGGAGAGCAGAATAAGGGATAAGAGTACCCTTCTCTATGACTGGTATGGGGCATAAAACTATATAGACTAGATAGAATTCATTTATTGCTTTATTTTTGGTTCCAGCTCTTTTTATATGAAAATATGGAAATATCTGAATTTCTTTAAAAAAATCGTGGACAATGAGGACAATTTCTATAAACAAGGTTTCATTTCGGTAGAAATACCGAGAAATCGATTACAAAATATTGTATCTTGGTACGAATATTAACACCCGCCCTCCGCCCCACCCCAGACGCATCTCACAATCCTGTCTTCAATTGTCACAAGGCATTCTACCTCTAAATTACTACTAGGATGTAAAAAATGTCTGTCAATATTACGTCGGTGCCTAGTCTGCCCCTGGCGATCTATATGAGTTTTGAGTTAATTATTTGCTACTTACCAAGAAAGGCTCCTACTGGTTACTAAGCTATCAAAATTTCGTTGGATTATGCAATTTCGTTCAAGTGACCTAATAAAAAGCAAATTCTAGTAGCGTCCAGTAGATGTCAGTATCTCCGTAAAAGAGCACCGCAGGAAATGTTTTTTATAGGAACTTTTGGAAGTATTTTTTGTGTACTAAAGGGTGTTCAGATAAGGACGCTCGAAAGTTAAAATGGAAAAAAAGGAAAAAAATTTAAGTCAGCACTAAAAGTCTATATTGATCGTAAATAGCATTCGACGACATTATGTATGGAAAATTATATCGTTTAAATGGCCACCGCGACTGCGCTGTACAGCGTGCATTCGCATGGTCCAATTTTCGAGCACTTTTCCGCACATTTCAGCGTCTACCTGTCCGAGGACGCGAATGATGTTGGCCCTTAATGCTGCAATTGTTTGTGGCTTATCCGCATACACTTGAGACTTCACGTAGCCCCACAGGAAAAAGTCTAAAGGCGTTATATCGCACGATCTTGGTGGCCAGTGCACATCGCCGCCGCGCGAAATAATGAAACCGTTGAACTTTTCATGCAGTAAATCCAGCGTTGCGCGTGCGGTGTGGCACGTAGCGCCGTCCTGCTGGAACCAGATGTCTGTTAGATCCATATCGTCCAGTTGAGGCCACAGGAAATCATTAATCATGGCGCGATACCGATCTCCATTGACCGTAAGCGCGTTGCCCATAGCGTCCTCAAAAAAATATGGACCGATTACGCCGCCAGCCCAGAAACCGCACCATACAGTCACTTTAGCAGGATGCATAGCAATTGAGCAAGTCACTTCAGGATTTTGGTCAGCCCATATTCGGCAATTCTGTTTATTGGCATACCCATTCATCCAGAAATGCGCCTCGTCGCTGAAGATGATTTTTCGTGCAAATGCAGGGTCGACTTGCAACTGCTCTAGAGCCCATGCGGCAAATGTACGGCGCTGTCCATGGTCTTGCGGTTTCAATTCTTGCGTCAATTGAATTTTGTACGCGTGCAATTTCAAGTCTCGACGCATAATTGTCCATGTTGAGGTCTTTGGAAGGGCAAGTTCTTGTGCACGTCGCCGCAATGACTGATTCGGGTCTAGACGCACGCTCTCTCGCACAGCAGCAATATTCGATTGTTCTTAGTGTTCTTACTGTTCGTTGCCGTACGGGTGTTGTTTGGTCTGCCACTGAGCCAGTTCTCTCAAATTTATTGAGCAGACGTCGAATAGTGGACTCAGCAGGACGGCCATGCGCACCATAAATTGGACGCAATGCGCGGAACGTTTCACGAACCGAACATGTGTTTTGATGATAAATTTTCACAATTTCCACGCGTTGTTGAATCGTGTACTGCTCCATGATTAAATGTCAAGACTAACTTAATAACCTCACAAAATTTGACAGCTGTATCCCTACCGGTTTGGGCGCGCGCGCCGTTCAAACATCGAGCGTCCCTATCTGAACACCCTATATATGCGGCATATTCCCTGGTATAGTGTATAATATGGTTCGTGACCCAACATGTCTGAATACGAGAAAAAGTCAGCATACATATATTGGTAATGAGTAGTTACAGAATGTTTTCCTAACAAATATTGTGAGCAATACGTGTGGATCAACAGGAAAACCCGATTTGATCATCAAGTCGAAGTGATGTAATTATGTATCGGAAAGCCACATCATGTGTTACGACTTAAGGCAGACGTAATTTTATCAGCTGTATATACATCTACGAGTAATACGACGAATTTCATACTTGAAAACAATAGACAGTAAACATAACCATAGTGCATTAATATCAGTGGCGTTTTTCAAAAAGAAAATATTAAAGTCTAATTACTTGAACACACAAAATTGCTCTACTCTATACCTTCATTAACTTATTATTTTAATACTGATACTGATTGAAAATTGTATCATGCTACTACAAATTAATTTTAAGAATTTCAATATGAGTGTCAAATGGATAATGTTAAAAGTATGACTCGTTATGTAGTCCTTCTTGAATACCTCTACAATAGGGAAAATTGCTGCATATACAGTGGTGGGCGATCGGTCTGGCGCCCCGTGAACGGTGTAAAATGCTGGCTACGTTCTGGGCGAAATTGGCAAGTTTTAGGTGAGCTATTTATTTATTCATCTCAAAATTTGCCAATCATTAGATAATTGCATGTTTCAAGTTTGGGTAAAGGGATGCTTTGGAAGTGAAGGATACCGACCTTCGGTTTTAATATTTTGACGGTGATAAAATTTTTGTTAGGGCTCTGAATGTAGAGGTCCATAAAATTCCAGCACAGACCCAGAAGAACTGTATCATCTTTTTTTCTTGCTTTGCTATCAAATATCCATAGATATGTGTCACAAATGTTGTGGATGATTTCATAAAACTTATAATGTTTGTCCATCAGAGCCGCCTTAAAACAAGCATCTTGATTCGATATGTACTTGATGATAGTCATAAAAACACTATCAAATAAAATAAAGAAAGTATTTCCTGCAAGTACAGGGGGGTAAAACTACACTATAAACGCAGCTTACGCAAGTATCATATTACAAAGCAAACGACCTTGATCATAAATATATTGATGCGCTACTGTATATGTACTATGATTGATCATCCAAACAAATATTTCTAAGTAACATTAAAACTGAAACGAATTGGTGAACTGTAAGATCGTCCAACATTTTCCTGAAACACAACTGATAGTTTTCTCATTCTCACAAACGGAGTTTTCCCAAATAACATATTGTTTAGTAATTATTAAAACTTGTATATTTTGTAATGATTGTAAAATATATACTTAAGTTCGTGAAAGTTTTCCGATAAATAACAGTTTTGTATTTTTTCTAAATACGAAATACGTTTATAGATCTGTTCGTACCTACAGCTGTCGCCAACCTGTCAGTGATCGTGTCCAAGATCCCGCCACACAAATTCCATTCATTCTACTGCGCTATATAGACAGAATTTACAAGGCCAGATCCCAGACACTGTCACCGACAAGTCACCGACCACTGTACGAACAAACCGTATATGAATTTCTCATTCTAGCTTGTATCTTGCAGGAACAAATGTGTTGTACAGTTCTGTTGTTATTCATAGTAAATAAATTTGTTTGTTTTAAAAGAAATACGTATGTTCAATTATGTTATCATGACCACTGACCACCCAATTAACCTTGTTAGGACATATGATGCACAGACTCCTACGACGAATTTTACATAATTCATAACAACGTTATTCAAATAATCGTGATGGTATCTTCCTGTGTCTGAGTTAACAAATTAGAAAATTTCTTTTTAATTGGTCCGTCAAGAGGATGTGTTATGATGTTATTCCAATTAACCCTAATCTTTATTACTCAGAAGATTGGTATAAGGGATATGTGTGATATACGAGGAGGTACCCAGAAATAAACTGAATAGCATTGCAGTGGGCGGAGCTTGTGTAGTACACATTCCTGCCCCTAGAGGCATACAGCATACAGCGCAACTCATTACTAGTATACTAGTTCAGTGACACGTGACACCTGAGTTGTCGATCTGGCTTGTTTTGTTCCTCTGTAGTCAATATTTTTCCTAGAGCTGTTTCGTGCTTGTTTCGTTTTTGACGATGGCAAGCTTCAGTGAGCAACGTGCAGCTGTGAAAATTTGCTTTCTAAGTGGTAAAAATGCTGCTGAAACTGTTTTAATTTTGAAAATAGCTTACAAAGATTATGCTAAGGGAAAAACTCAGGTGTACGAGTGGTTTGGTCGATTTAAAAATGGCGACATGTCGATGGATGACAAACCTCGCTCTGGACGTCCATCAAATGTTGAAAAAATTCGACATCTTGTGCTTGCAGATCGTCGACTGACAATATATCAACTATCGGTAAGTAGTGAGTTGTCCTGGAGTTCGGTGCAGCGAATTTTAACAGAAGATTTGGGAATGAAAAGGGTTGCTGTCAAGTTTGTTCCTCGGGCTCTGACTGACAATCAAAAAGAACGCCGAGTTGAAACATGGCGTGCTTTAAAACAACAGCTTAAATCTGATCCAAATTTTCTGTCAAAGATCGTCACTGATGATGAGACTTGGTGCTACGGTTATGACCCAGAAACGAAGCAACAGTCAAGTCAATGGAAGACGCCATCGTCACTCCGTCCAAAAATGTCGTCAAGTCAAATCAAACATCGAAATAACGCTGATTTATTTTTTTGATGTCAAAGGTGTAGTCTATTCCGAGTTTGTTCCCCCAGGTCACACTGTCAATCAGACCTTTTATTTGGAGCCTTTAAGAGGGGTATCCACTCTTATGGCATGAATTGGAACAGTGTTTTTAGTTGGAGACCAATCTGTTGGATGCCGCTGGTATCGCTATTGTCATTTGTCGGAATTGGAAGCTGATATTTGACAGCTATCAGTGACGTGGCGTGGCTTGTGTTTAATATTTTTATTTTTTGTTTATACTCTATATGTGTGGTTAATTTTGAGTGATTACAGCTCTTTGTGTTTGGACCGTTTAATACTTTTATTTTTTGTTTGTGTGTGGTGAAATTTGAGTGATTACGGCGCTTGTTTATTGCAGCATGTAAGTATAGTGATATAATCTAGTTTTATAGGCTAAGGTGATGGGTACAAAACTTCAGGGCCGTCGACAAGAGAGGAGCTCGTGGCTCAGGGGGGTCCGGCGCTGAGAGGAGCCCGAGGCTCGCTTACTGAACTGGACAGACGTCCTTAGGTTCGCTCATGTCAAGAAAACGGCCCGAGAATATTTCGGCATGGGGGCTCGAGAATTTTCCGGCATAGCAGCCCGAGCTTATTTCTCAACGGTCCTGCTTATCTAAATATGTTGCTAAAATCATCAATTTTAATATTGTGTCATTACATTATTACTACATTATTACAACTGCAAAAGTTAAATTTGATTTTGTTTATGTTGTCATGTCTTCTTAGAGCTTAGCGACATTTCTATTTCCTTGAGTAATTTAACTGGAACATATTTTTGTAACTGAATGTTGTTTTTCAGAAACCATGTCTCGGTACCGCAAATGTCCAGTTAGAGGCTGTTAGGACAGTGTTTCAGTACGGCATAGATTCCTGATCAACAAATATCCAACACGACTGATGAAATTCTTGGTATGTTGGTTTGCTTTATTTTTAGTATCACCCAATTTTACATATCTCAACTTCACTTACATATACTCAGCTTTTTGGAAACTGTTATAAGTAGTCACTTTCACCAGTGTTTAGTACAAGAGATTGATACTACATAACTATAGTCTGTTTATCGAAGGAAGAGTAAATCCAAACATATACATGCATATTTTACATGACTGGTGAGGCTACATGCACCTTAGTGTTATCTCCTGCTGCACCCTCCTGGTTTGGCATTGGCAGACAACACAGTGCATGTAGCAAGTCACATAAAATATGTGTGAACATTGTTGGGTTTGCTGTGTCTTCAATAAACGAAGTATATAGTTAATATTTTCCATTTAAAACTCATTTGAACTCATAAAATGGTAATCATTTATATTTGGAATAAGTTAGACTGAGCTCCAGTTAACACTAGGAATGTTATAAGGTGAATATTTATACAGGGAGAGATAACATTATCTTAACTGCAAACATCTCATTGGTAGTTGTTTCAATCATTCCCAGAATGGGCTCCAAAACAGTTTATTGATGATAGCACAGTAACTGTATGAAACATTATAAAATTGATCATGTAATTTTTTTTTGATAGTGTGAATTGTGTGGTTACAGGAAAACCATCAACTTCAGCATCATCACAACAGTTGGGAGAAGTTTGCTCAGTTACCACCTCACAACCAGAAAATCTTGATGTAACTACAGTAGGAGTGAGGAGCATTATTCAGAAGCAAGTGAGTAAAGTAATTTTGCATGAATATCTTAGCCTATTATACCAAGGGAAACACTGCAAATCTTAATAGAAGTTCTTCAAAATTGTGAAAGTTTGAAAAGAACATTGCTTTCTATACATAATAATACCTACTAATAATAATAATTTTAATTTCAAATCACATCAGCATAATATAAACTTTAAACGAAGTTTGGTCAACTTTGACTATCAATCACTTGCATTTATTTACAAATGGAACATTTTACTGAATGTATTGTCTTGTAAAAATACAGTTCTAATGGTTTCTTAACATATATAATAATAATAATAATATTTATTCACTCAATGTACAAAGATATCAAACAATGTGAGTAAATAAATATAAAATCAAAATAATAATATATAATATAATATCAATTTCATTCTTTATTTCAAGATTCCCCAAGGACAGAATCTAGATTATTGCATAAGGTACATGTAACCAGAGAAACCCACTTAAGTCCAAAAGCTAAAAACCTATATAAGATAGCCAGTCACCTCTCTAGAGCTAACAGAAGACTAGGATATACAAGAAGGTTGATCAGAAGTACCAGAAGTACACGAGAAGTATTAAATGAGGCATTGCAGCAACAGACAGCACTGTAGCTACTTTTATCAAGAGCCAGATCACACTGGCTGGTAGTAAATCACAGGGATGCAGATATAGCTTAGAAGACAAATTGATGGGACTTATACTTCATAAACAAAGTGGTAGGGGATACCGAGCATTATCAAAAATATTTACTTTGCCCTCAAAAAAATCAATAATGCAACTATTAAACCAGATTCCCATCAATCCAGGTGTACACTGAGCACGCTTAACTTAGCTCAGGACATCAGGGACTGGAAAGTGTCTCTAACACCCTCTCTATCGGATCACAGGTATATACTGTTCAAGACTGATGGAGAGATTCCGGATAAATATGCTCGGAATCCCAGGCATACTAGATGGGGGTCCTTTAGGGCAGACATTGACAGTAAGCTTGGAGCGGTCCCATACAGGCTTGGCAGGGGCTCTGACATAGAAGCAGCTGTCGAGTCTCTGAGCAGGGACTTGACGGCCGCATATGAGGAAAACTGCCCGTTACGCAAAGTACAAGGTAAGGGCAAGGCAACCTTCTGGACCAAAGATTTAGAGGATAGAAAACGAGCGGTGCACAAACTTCTTAGCAGAGTTAAGCACAGGAGAGGTTCTCCTCTATGGGAAGAATACAAAAAGGCATTGCAGGAGTACAAAAAGGAGATTAGAAGGGCCTCCAGAGAATCCTGGAGGCACTTCTGTCAGTCCATAAATGACATTCCTGCTACTGCAAGAATACACAGAGTCCTATGCAAAGACACTAAAGCAAGATTGGGATCTCTGCATGATCCCTCGGGAGGGAACACTACTTCCGAGGAAGATACTCTGAGGCTTCTGATGGATACGCACTTTCCCGGTTCCACAGTAGCGCGATCAATCACAGAGTGCATGCAGTTGCGCAGGCCCTCAAGGGAGGACTGGCGCACGGCAAGGGAGATTGTCACCTTCGAAAGGACGGTATGGGCAGTAGATTCGTTTGCCCCATACAAAAGTCCAGGTCTGGACGGCGTATTTCCGGCCATGTTACAGCAGGGACGGATTTCGGTTGTTCCTTACCTGTTGAATGTGTTTCGAGCATGTGTGGCCACGGGCTTCACACCTAGAAGTTGGCGGCAGGCTAAAGTGGTATTCATTCCTAAACCGGGCAGAGATAGATATACTGGCCCGAAGGATTTTCGACCGATTACTCTTTCATCTTTTGTGCTTAAGACCCTGGAAAGGATAGTTGATAGATACCTAAGGGATGGCCCACTGGAAAGGTGTGTCATTCATGCAAATCAGTTTGCATACCAAGCTGGAAAATCGACTGATCTGGCCTTACACAATCTGGTTGGGAGGCTGGAGAAGACTCTAGATCAGCGAGAAGTGGCACTCGTGGCCTTCTTAGATATTGAAGGTGCATTTAATTGCACCACAACCGACTCTATCAGACAGGCCTTGGTTAGACACGGGGTTGGATCAATCCTAATAGATTGGGTCCTCTCTACTCTGGAGGGTCGGGTAACAACAGCTATGCTGAATAACGTAAGCTGCAGCGTGAACGTAGCTAGAGGCTGCCCTCAGGGTGGAGTTCTGTCACCCCTACTGTGGTGTATCGTGGTGAACGAACTGCTCGTTAGGCTCAACAGTATGGGTGTCTACGTGCAAGCCTATGCTGATGACGTAAGCATAGTGGTTAGGGGGCGTTTCTGTAGAACAGTCTCGGAAATTATGCAGGGCGCTCTGCGCTCCGTGGAATCGTGGTGTAGGGAAGTCGATCTTTCTGTTAATGCTGAAAAGACCGAGCTGATCCTATTCACTAGGAGAAGAAGGCTTGACGGACTGGTCATGCCTACCTTCTTTGGGACTAGATTAGTTTTGTCCCAGTCAGTGAAATATCTGGGAATTATCCTGGACTGCAAACTGAACTGGAGAGAGCATGTGGAACACAAGGTTAGCAAGGCTCGCAATTCGATGTGGGCTTGTAGACGTGTTGTCGGTGTAAGGTGGGGGCTTAAACCCAAAGTGGTATACTGGCTCTAAGTAGATGGTCTATGGGGATTCGGTCTCAAAACTTCCAAAATCCGCCACCAGAGGCGCTGGCGTCGCGCGCCATTGACAGGTTGTTGGACGGAATCTGTATTCATGAGTTGGGGATTCCGCCGCTAGATGGCGCTGTCAAACCAAACGGAATCTGTGTGTCATTGGACACCTGTCATGCGTCATTGGGCATCTCACGCATAGATGGCGTTACACGTCATCTGTCATACGTCATTGGACACCTGTCATTGATGGGTTGAGCATCTCGCGCATAAATGGCGTAGATTTGTTTGGCGGTGTACAAACCTAACGGAATCTATGCGTCATTGGACAGCTGCCATTGATGGGTTGGGCATCTCGCGCATAGATGGCGCCGATGTCGCACCTGTCTGGTGTTGGCGTGGATTACGGGGGGCAACGTGTATACAGGGGTGCATCGAAAAATAGCGGATCGATGGACCGACGGTATATCGTTAAATCGTATATAGCAAGGCGTGACCTAAATAGCGTGGTGGGCTCCTCTGGTCGGTCGGTCGGTCGGTCAGAATGTCTCATAACCTGTATACGATGTACTGTTATTATTATACAGGATGATACCGTTCAAAATGAAAATAGTATAGACATTCTGACAATTATTTCGCAAACCAGAGGTATTTTCAATAAAACTACAATAATACGTTTAATATTTTATTGAAAATAGAAAAAAACTACATAGGTAATATGATATTTGAAAACCAGTGGCGTAGACGTTCAACATTTCTCTGGGTACAGGAAAATTGTCCGTTGGTGTGGCATGGATTGGAATCAGCAACAAAGTTTCCAGTAGCACACGGTGTACCATCATACTTGCAAACATCAATAATGTTGGGAAAAACACCAAAAATGTGACATTTCTTGAGTAAAAAGTTTACTTTCTGTTCTCCACGAACGTAGACATAGTCAGCCGCATATATCACCTTATTTTTAATTATTTCATTTAACTTGGAATATTTAACGTCGCCGGAAGAATATTTAAGCCCATGGAAATTCTTCTCCAAGTAAGCGACAGTTTTCTTGTCTTTAGTATTTAATGTAGAAAAAGGTTGCGGAGGTGTAAAGATGTAATGACTTTTCTTGAAACCAATTTCGATACATAGTTCTTTAGGTACGAATAATCCGTCAACTGTAAAGCCTTGAATGTCAACAAACGCGATCCTCATGATGTCTGATGCGGAACTGAGAGTCCTTCGTTGCTTACGAGATGGTTTTAATAACTTCGGTGAGGGGGAAGTACTCGATTAAGCAGTCATGTATAATGATGCAGTAGGCCTTGGTGTTGGTTGGAAAGCCAGTATCGGCTTCGATATCCAATCTAACATCAACAGTTGATGATTTCATGGTTTCCTCTTGTTTGGAACAGTCAATAACAAACAAAGCGCGATTTTTAAAAGCGGTATAATCTAAAAGACATCTCTTCAGAGGAGAAGAAGAAGTTGTATAGCTGGTTTGAAAGTCGCTATAGTTGAAATGAGCTTCAGTAAAGTGATTGTTTGCAAAGTCCAATTGCATACGTTCGTTGGGATAGTATTCACCATTTAAAGATACTCGAATACTAGCAGCATTCACGTGATCAAACAGGGTAGGGTCTGAGGTTGCGACGTCACGTTTACCGGTTTGGAAACATACTATAATGAAACGTGGTCTTTCGATTGCGGTGCTAGTTTTAACTGACCATATTTCTCTTCTCGCATCTGCGGTAATTGCAGGCAGTTCATTCAGATCCCATTTTCTAAACGGTATAAGTATCGGCTTATCAGTTTGAATAGCTTTCAAAAGTTGTTCTTTCACATCATCACTCGGGTAAATATGTTTGATTTTCAGTTCCATGCTTTCAATAGTTATTTTCGCTGTCGTCGTCGTTCCAGTTTTTTCCTTGATAATGATACAATCGTTATCGTTTCTAGCTCTCACAAATCTGAGAGTTTGTCTGCCACACGTAATCATAGGATAATCATTGAAAATGTTGAAAATATGTTTAAGCGGCATTAGCAAGCTAAAAGACTTGTTATGTGTTGACGCCATTATAGGTGTTGAAGGATAGTTCCATCCAGCTATAGCCATATGATTTGAGTCTTCCTCACTGTAACATACGTAAGCTCGGACAGTACTTACAATACCAGGATCACGTACTGTTTCAACTTCTCTAGCGGATTCACTGTAAGTGCAAGAGTCAAATAGGAAGGCACCAAAGTTTGGAGCTAAAGATACATCTCCTGCTCCTCCTCCTCCAGTTATTTCAACTTTTCCTTTGATAGATAGAAGGGAAGCGTTCATTGCAAAGAACGAATCTACTTGATTGATGCTAAATTCCACAACATCATTACAATTAAATGACTTGATGAACGGCGTATAAGATCTATACTCAGCCTTGCGAATAGATTCATCGAATGCTGGAGATCGATATAGATCAAACATCGGAGAAGTATGTGATGCTGCTGCTGCTGCCTCCTCAGTTTTTCTCTTTTTGTACATGATTCTTGTTGTTGTTGACATGATATCCAAGTGAGCGTAGAAACAGGATATTTGATGTAGTTAGTAGTAGATGTCGTCGCTTAGGTGCTTGGGGTAATACTGAAGTTGCCTTGGAAGCACCACTATGTCTTATAATCACTAATCCCATCTGCGCTTCGCTCTCAACTCCAACACAAGAGTACTAGTTTCACCTTGAAAGTTTACAGGACGACCGTCTTGATCTAAAGCCAACACTGTGATGTTGGTTATTTCTTGTTTCGGTATAACAGGTAGATATAGTAAATTTACAGGTGTTTCGACTATAGCGTATCCAGGATCGGCTGTCACAGCAAATTCGTAGATCGTGTGTGCAGGCGTGTCTCCGTCAAAGGCTCCCGACGTAATGTTAGCATCAAAGTGTATGGTTGATACTTTTATTATGTTTACAGGTAAATCAGAAGAATGCTTTTGACCAGGATTAAGAACTTTTTTCGAGAATCCCAATAGATGTCCAAGATTATTCGGTTCTGTAAAAACTATTTTATAATACTTGCTAAAGATTTCACATTGCAGTGTATTATTGTTAGGTTTTAGAGAAAAATAATCATCCGGAGGAGCAACTTCATTTTCAAGATTCATTTGCGTTCGTATAAATGTTTCTATGTCGGTAATTTCATAACAACCTGTCGGAAACTCGATGACTTTTAATTGACCACCACCACCTATCCGGTCGATATAATAAAATTTATCTCCTTTTTCAATATTCGGTATGGAATTGTATGAAGTAAAAGACCTAAGCGCCAATTCATAATCTTTTTTCGGATCCAACACTATCGGTGTTGAAGGACGAAATGAAAATATATGAGTAGTGCTATTGACTCTCAACAACTGCGACATGATGAATGAAAAAATATAGCTGTGTACTAAGCATTTATTCAAGTTTTTTTTTTGTTTATTTTCGAATGGATAATTTACAGAAATAACAATTTGCTTGAGCAGTAGCCGGTCCATCCCAATGTGTTGTCCAATCAGGTCTGTTGTAGTGAACATAGCATGGAAGTCGTATTTGAAGATCAAAATTGGATGTGTATTCTGCAGGCAGTTTGTGCCATATACTCAATAATTCTGCAGGTCTCACATTGCTTATTAAATATTCCAGCGGCGGAATATTCTTCTCAAACTCTTCTAATGTAAATTCCGATAATGTTTTATTATCCATCGTTGTTGTTGTTGTTATTGTTTAGAAATTTCAAACACAATTGTCCGCAATTAACTTGATTATAAGTTTGGTAAGGATCGTTGTTGTAGAAAATTTTAGCGTTTTTCAGATATCGAACAAGTTCCTGTGGAGGCTTCAGGTTACCAAATGAATCGAAATACTCAACGTTGTTGTTTATCTTTTTATAAGCTACCCAATGAGTTCCGTTGTTTTGTGAAATATCTAAGTTCACGACGGCGCATTCTCTTTTACGTGGACCGTCTCGTGGTAAAGTGTCACGCATGAAGACACCTCGGAAATGAGGTATGTTCAAGAGCTTCGCATATTGCTTTATTTCATAATCATAAAGCGCTTTCTTGGGTACCTTGATGTTTAGTTTTTTTGACTTTTTTTTTTGAGGTACAACCCATAACCACCTTTAGCATTTTTTCTCAAATACAATCCTTTGCCCAAAGACTCCATAGCTTTGTTATGGCGATGGTCTTCCTCCAATTTCTTTTGTGCATTCTTGGCATCAACGACCGTTTTGGCCACACCTGCAGCTCCCCCTACGAGCGCCCCCAAGGCACTTAATCCGGCGAAAAGGGGGATCAAGGGTAGGAATCCCCCAGATTTTCCTTCGATCGGAATTATTCTCGGTAGTCGAACTTTATGTTTTCCACCTGCACTCTTCACCGCTAATCTTGCCGCTTTAAGAGCAACCAATGCAGACTTTTTTAATGTCGTGGTGGTGGGAGCATTTTTCTTCAAGGACTTTGTGATTTTCGTGAGAACACCTCGTCGAAAAGATGATTTCTTCTGCCCCATACCCAATTTTCGCTTAACTTTCATTGCGGTAGTTGTTAGCCAAGCTGCAGTCTTTTCTCCTAGTGAAGCGTCAGGTGCTTTTACACGTTCCCAGGCTCGGTTCTCAAGAATCCAATCAGCTTTGTGCCTGTCTTTCAAATTTTTGTATAAGGCGTATGCAATATCGTGGTCTCTTGCAGCACGATCCAATGGGTTCTTTCCAGGATCTCCTCGTGCTAACCTCTTCTTTAATTTAGTCCCCGCTGAAAATATACATATACATGTGTGAGAATGAAAAAAAAAAAATATCCTAATCTGTCGCACACTTACGTCCCAGGAACTGATACGAAGGTACGTGGAGTTCTATCGGAAGATTATTTATCAGAGAGTTTACAACACCTTCACCCTTGTACGTTAACATGAGAACTGTTGATGATGCGTTAGCAATATCTACATATATACTTTTACACATTCCTTATTCGAACGCCACACGATGAAGGTTGTTCAACAAGAGCAGTCATTACCCATTGATAACTTGGATTTTACAGCAAAAACTCAACATAGTAAACATGGTAAATTGTTACCGAATTCGTTTCGCGCTATCATCTGCGGACCAAGCGGATGTGGAAAAACGAACGTAATGCTGGCGCTGCTTTTCCATCCAAACGGTGCTAAGTTTAAAAATGTTTACGTTTATTCAAAATCGTTGTATCAACCAAAGTATCAACTGCTTCAAGAAGTGATTTCCGCTGCTAAGGGTGTTGGCTATTTCCCATTTAAGGATAACGAGGAAATTATAAGTCCAAGTAAGGCTAAAAATAGCTCTATATTTATATTTGACGACGTGTCGTGTGACGGTCAGCAGAAAATTCGAGAGTATTACTCCATGTGTCGTCATAAAGATATCGATGCTGCATATCTCTGCCAAACATACTCTAAAATTCCAAAACAGCTCATACGAGACAACTGTAACATTATAGTACTATTTAAGCAGGATGAAATTAATCTAAAACATATATTTGATGAGCATGTATCTCCAGATGTTACTTTTGATGAATTCAAAAAGATGTGTTCGGAATGTTGGGCAGAAAAGTACGGTACGTTAGTTATTGTTAAAGACTTTCCTCTTAATTATGGTCGATACAGAGTAGGATTTGATAAGTACATAAAATTGTAGGCTTATCATGTACGCCATCATTCAGTAACATGATGTCAAAGGACCAAGTTGCCGTTGCTAGTCATAAAAGAAAGATCGCAGAACTTGCTCGAGCTATACGTAAAAAGTATCTTACTTTAAAGTTAGGTCGAACTGCAGAAGATGAATCTATTAGAAAACTTTTCAAACCAATATCTGAACCTCTTAAGCAAATAGCTAAGACTCAGCAGCATCCTTCATTTATTATTAAAAAAGAGGAAAAATTGAAACAGGATGATGATGATGATGATGATGATGTATTCACACAGAACCCAAACTATCTCAATTTAGAAGACGTGGCTTCAACTGATGAACAAGGTAATATACCGCCGAGACCTGAAACACCACCACTACCTGAAGAAATGCGTCCTGCTGATTTTTCACAAGAAGCAATAGAAGAATACTTAGATCAATATCCCCCAATAAGCCATAATTATTTACAAGATTTTTGGACACAAAACGATAAAATTGATAAAAATTATGGACCTATATATACCGACAACATTGGTTGGATGTTAGGTAAACGCCGAATTAAATTTGATAGAGCGACTGGCCAAATACAGATATTACCTGAGGGGACAAACTTAGCAGGTACATGGTTTCGTGGCACACCTGGGCTGTATCAACTTTTATTCTATAATGACCCAAACTATGCAGATGCAGATTTACAACCCTATAAAAATCTATTGCAAAGTACCGGTGTTCATTTAGATTCGCTTGGACGCCTAAAAGGTTCGACAGGATTTAAATATAATCACATTATTAAGCCTCTCTTTAAAGATGTGCAGAAAAATAAAGGTACAATTGTCACACGATCAACATCTACAAAAATACGTAGTCCACTTAGTCGATCATTAACAAGATCCACTCCCTCAACAACAACAACAACAACAACATCATCAACATCAAAACCGCCAACAGGAAAAGGTATCGGTGATTACTTGACATACAACGAGGAACCAATCGAATACGTGTACTGGGATGATCCCAATGAATTAATCGATCGACTTAAACTCCTTATGGCATCTCAGGAAGCTGGCAATACGTCGCATGATAATGAAATAGTAGCCATCCTCAACGAGCTAAAAGAAGCTAATATAATACAGTAATCTAGTTCCTTGGTCTTTCATTTACACGATGAGTCTTGATAAATTCGGACGTCGCTTTGATAAACAAAAGACACTTCCGTATATGCGTACACCGCCAAAGTTAACACTACCCCATACTTCTGATGGAAATGTTGACTTCAAGAACGTAAAGTTGTGTAATATAAAAGATCCCACAGATAATTCAGATGCGGCAACTAAAAAATACGTAGATACTTCAGTGATTGATTTAAAAAAAATAACAGCAAAAACAGATCAAATAACAGAGTTTATTTCGAGAAATCCGCCTACTTCTGGTAAACATATGGCAACAAAAAAATATGTAGATGACTCTATTGCAAATATAACAACAAGAATAGAACAGGAGTTGGCTACAATTAAGTCTCATACCGATTTGACTCCAATAAGGAAAAATATCATTGAATGAATTACAACTTTTGCAAGGACGCACATCATATATATCATTGAAAACATTCGATCTTGCTAAGCGTATAAAGCCGATGGAACAACAATTTAAAGCGTTAAAACATGATGACGTACGCCAAGGAGAAGCTACAACTAGTTAACGAGCTGCACAAGCCTGCTCGAAAAAATTATCTAAGACGACGTACCATCATTAAAGGCTTAGACGATTTATGGCAGACGGACTTGGCTGAAATGCGACCTTATGCTCATCAAAATAAAAATTTCAAATTAATTCTCGTCGTAATCGATTCTTTTTCCAAGTTTATGTGGACTAGACCGTTAAAGACAAAGACGGGTGAGGAGATAACTCGTGCGTTTTCGGATATCCTCGCACATACGGAACGTACGCCGAAAAATCTACAATCTGATCAAGGTAAAGAATTTTACAATAGTAAATTTCAAACTTTAATGAAGAAGCATGATATTAATCATTATAGTACATATAGCATCAAGAAAGCGGCCATTGCTGAAAGAGCCATAAGGACGTTGAAAAATAAACTTTACAAATACTTTAGCTTAATGGGATCGTATAAATGGATTGATATATTACAAAGCATTACCAATGAATACAATGGAACACGTCATCAAACCATCGGATGTAAACCATCACAAATTAATAAATCCAACGAAAAATGTATCTTAAATCGAAAATATACTCATTTAAAAATCGCGGGCCCGCGTAAGTTTAAAGTTGGTGACATTGTACGCATCAGCAAAACCAAAATGCTATTCGACAAGGGATACGTTCCAAGCTGGACAACGGAATTATTTAAAGTTACTAAAATTAATATTACCAACCCTGCAACGTACATGCTCGAAGATATGCAAGGTGCACCGATCAAAGGAGCCTTTTATGACGAAGAATTACAGAAAACAGCCAATCCAGATGTTTATTTAGTTGAAAAAGTTTTACGTCGTAAAGGTAAAAAAATGTACGTCAAATGGCTTGGCCTTGATGCAAAACATAATAGTTGGATTGACAATGATGCGATCGTCTAGGTGTATGGGGTGGGGGGGTTTCTGCTAAAAGTGAGTTCTCAGTCGGTTGCAGTC